>JAECWM010000261.1:600000-837500 GCA_018150695.1 Drosophila oshimai
TAATTTGGGCTTTGACGATGGGCACCCCCGTTCTATTTAGCAACTATCAACCTACCCAAAAAATAATGAAAAATTAAATTGCACTAAGAAAAAAACATGTAGGACATTTTGGACGTACTTTTTTCAAGATATGTACTTTAATAAAATTTTCAATAAGTAACTGTATAAAGAATATATTTTTTTTAGGCAATCTTGACAAAAAAAGCTTTTTTTAAAGTTTCAAGAAAGTGATAATAAACTAAACCTTTAACTATTACTATTATACAACAGTTACAGCTGTTAGGTTTTTTCCTCGGTGAATGTATGTATAAATAGTTTTCGCTTGGACTTATATCCCACTGGGCTGAGCAACGCTATAAATATGGTTTTTATGTTTAACCACCACCCCTGACTGCGCCATTTTGGGATGGGGTTGGCCTTCGGATTTGGTGTGGGTTACGGATTGAGTTTTGGAAATGGTTGGGCTATAACGGTGCACAATTTTGGTGGCCATTTTTAGCTGCGTCGTCACTAAAAATAACAAGAAACCGAAATAGCATTTAGTGAAGGGGAAAAGGGGTTTACAAGGATTTTCACTCACCCAAAAATATACTTATTATTCGGGGGGTAACATGTTGTGGGTGTTTAGTTGATTAAAACGCGCCCGGGGTGCCAGTGGCCATATGCAGGATTCGATGATTAGCAATCCACCCCTCTCACACAGCCGCCTTCGATGAGCTGTTGATTGCATCAGTAAAAGCCGGCGCCCACATCCAGAGATCAACGCAGAGTTCCCAAAACTCTCCGGCTCCTTTTTTCCACAACTTTACGCATTTTAATTATGAAAATTGGCAGGGGCAGGATCGGTCAGGGACCCGGATCAAGGGACCTCGCCAGCATCTGTGTGTGGGTTAATTACGAGCGGCGATCCTTTCGACGTCTCAAGCGTGACGTCATGTGCCGGCCACCTTAAGGATTTGTTGAACCCCCGATAATTTATTTCTGTAAACAGTTTTTCCCTGGAACTGTGCCCCGAAAGAAAGAGTATCCTTTCGATCCGTCCAACAGCTGACCAGCGGCCGTCCTGCGTGATTGAGGTGGGTGTAGCGAATCCTTAAGTGGCCTCCGCCGCCGCTAACAAGCGCTAAGGATGTGCTGACCATCTGAGTTTTGGCATTCGGTTAATTACGACACTTGGTCCGATATAGACAGACCTTCTTAGACGCGTGGCGTGTATCTCAAATATATAAATATATATAAATTTTCAAAAAGAAAAATATTACCACTTTGAAAGAAGGAAAATATAAGACAATGGTTTTCAAATGTTTAATAATTATATTTTGGAATTGAGACTATTTTTTATGTTTTAAGAAACGTAGTTTTATTTTAAAATACAGCAACAATGCTGATAAACCTTTTCAACATTTTTACTTGTTTATTGTGAAAAAGGTTTATAGTTTTAGGAAACGTAAAAGAATGCATTTTTTGAACAACTGTGATGTTATTTGAAGCAAAATGATTGAGGATGTTTTGAATGTAAATCCGATTTAAAGCGGTAGTAAAAAGATTAAATCAAAATTTTGTTAAAAAATTTAAACTATTTAGTTTTTAAAAAAAGAAATTCTGAAGTTTATAAAGATGTATTTAAAAGGCTCATAAAAAAACTACAACTAAATAACAAACCATTCAAAATATCTAAGAGTCCCTTTTACAGGAATTTAATTCACTTTCAATCCCAACCCCCCAACCGCAACTTGAACACTCATTCAACTAGCATTATGTATGCCCACCATGATAGTTAATCATCCTAGGCGTCACCCATTCTACTACGCCACAAAATTCCAAATGCAATTCAAAAGCAAAAGCCAAAACTAATTGCAGCGAGTTGATGAATATGCAAAACTGTAGAAAATTAAAGCCATAGAGTGGAAATCTATAAGGTAATGATGACGTTGATGGTGGTGGTGCTGGGGCTTAACGCATAGTGGTGAATAGAGATCCATGAAGGACCCACCAGCCCATTGGGAAATAAACAAAGCGGATAACTAAGGAAACTCGCGACAGCAAACAGCGAAAGTAACAAAACAATTTTTACAGTTCGGCAAACAGAATGCGTCCATAGTGTCCACTCCACATGTAAATAGATGGAAAAAAAAGAGGAGACATACATAGGAGAAAACTCCGACTGGGATGGAAAAAACATCTGCCCCTGATGGCACTTTAGTTAACGAAAAACAACAAAAGGTTAAAAATATATGCAAGCGGACTCTGGCCGGATTCCCAATACCATTCCCAGTCCCACTCCACTCCACTCCATCGATAATGTCCAGCATCCGTTATGCTGAGGCCGAAAAAAGGAAGTTGACAACAGCGTGCGCCTCGGCCTGTGAATGTATTTTTGTCTCTGGTCGAGCGAGTGTGGGGGTTGCACAGATACGCGTGTCCTGCGAGTCCTTATAGAGCACATACCCTCTGTCCTATCCCATATTTGCACTATGGTCCTCGCCCAGCCGCTGGATTCGTTTGGTCAGTTAGCTACAAACAATGCGGACTTGTCGATTGAATTCCCGATTTCGTACTCTTCCAGCAGCCTTTACTTTTTGTTTGCCCTCGGTCCACACAATCCAGATGCCCTCAAGTCAACAGTGAAATCATAGATGCCTGGGAGAGCTCGAATTTGGCAAGGGTGAAGTAAAAGATACTATCAAGAGGTAGTCTTTAATTAACAGAAAATAATGGTTCCAAACTTATCTTTTTAGGGAAAGAAAGCATTTTACTTTTTGATATTGTAAATATATGTAGCTGCATAAATTGTTTTTTAATTTTAGCTAAGGTAATTTATAATGTTTACCATACATAACTTACGCTCCAAATATTTAAGTCGTTTAAAGCAAAAAAATAAATAAATCATAAGGTACATTTTCGAAAGGATCGCTGTCTCATGATTAGGGTTATTTTGAGTTAATTTTAAGTAAGATTATATTTTGTTATTAATTCCTTTAAGCTTTAAAATAGGCTTTCCAAAATCAAAAATAAAAAATAGTCATTACAAACTTTAAAAAGGATGAAAAGGAAGTTGTAGGTAATAAACTTAAATTGTTACCTTTACAAATGAACTAAAGAAGAGTTTTTAAAAAAATCTTTGCAATAAATATTTAAAACAATCTTTGTTTTTGACGGAAAGTAAAATACAGAAAATACCCAAAATGGTCATAAAGAGACCTTATATAAAATGTTTTTTTATTAAAGTAAAAGCAGGAGTGGTAACCCTCCCTAATTAAACCATCAAAACCAATCAAAACGCAGGCATAAAGTCAAAGCAACGCCTATTACCCAATTCGAGTTGAGGAAATTTCACGCAAAAAATGCGATTACCACCAAATAAAAATATCACACAAAAAACTCTCTTCAAAAAAATAGCAAAAAATCGAAACCTAAACTACCCAAATTGGGATACGGGGTGGATGCGGGAAGCAAACCACCACCACCTCATACTACAGAGGGTTGCAAAAAAAAAACCGAATACGAAAACAAAAATGGAAAAGAACCCAGAAAACCATTTGGCAAATAGTTTCAATGGATCGATATTCTTTTATTTGAGGGTGAGGGATGAACTCGACATGTGAATAAAAAACAGGTAAGGCAAGGTTTTCCTCTTTTTTTCCTGTAAAAGATACTTTTTTTTAGCAACATGTGTTTGTTTCTTTGAAAAGATTTTGGATTTGGATTTGGGAATCTTCTATTTGGCTTGGGTAAATCGACTTATTGGTCTTTTGTGGAAGGTTCGAAGTGCAAATGTCAGCTGTAGGGATAGAGAGATGGAGTGTAATGTGAGCAATTAGAGGTCCTCGACGAGGATGATGTATCAGTATCAGGACGAAGAGGAGTATCCGCGGTCTACAGGTGTTAAACGATACTGCAGATACAAGTTGTCAACGCCAAGATGCTTGATGGGCGGATATTTGGTCTCGAGTTTCCGTTAGTTGTCCACCAAGGAATCAAGTTCAATCCAACCCAAACCCTGCCTCCTCCCGTTTGGCTTGTGTCCTTAGATCAGGACATCTGGCAATTGCATGATTCACTCTCATTTTCAGCTGCCTGCACCCAGAATTTCCCCCTTTCCCTGCAGGTGCTCATCCGACATCCATCAATAATTTCCGATTTGTGCGACTTCTATTTGCCCAAAGTGAAGTGCGTAAATTTCTGCATCGATTTGCTCGGGGTTAACTTGCATTTTTCAGCTGGTCATTGTGGTTGACAAAAAGGGTCTGGTTTCGAATCAATGGAAACTGGGGAACCGATTTCCCTCTTGATTTTCTCCGGAAAAATTGTAATAATTTTTGCTGTTGCCAAAAACGAGGGAGTAACATCTGAATAAAGGTGTTAAAATTTCAACTTCAATATCGAACCCTTTTTCATTTTGTGGTTTCTGTGGTGGTTACTCTTTGGGTTCCAAATGTTGCTAATTGGAACAGCTGCATTTGATTTGAAAAACAAGAAATATTAGTAGGCGAAAATTTATGGAATTTTAGAAGTAAGAAGAAAAATAAAAGAAAAACATCATAAACAAATTGTATTGCCTTAGAATCTTACAAAAAAAATGGCTAAAATTATCTGAAAGACACTGTTTGAACTTTTTTTCAAGCTTAACTAAATTTCCTGTTTATTTCCATTCCAACTATTAATTAAAAAAGCTATTTTTTTATGCCTAAGAAGGTTACTTTTCATAACTAATAAAAGCTTTTTAAATACTTCAAAGGGCACGACCTTGTAAAAGTATTTTCTTTATTTAAAACTCTTTTATAACTTTTCCCCAGTCGCAACTTTCTAGGAGAGATATAAAAAGTTTTTCCTCTGACACGCGTCGCCATTTTGAAGTTTTTTCTGGAAGCAAACTCACCCTTTTTGGCGGCCTCAAACTCCATTTTTCCTCTTCAGCCACACTTCATAACAGTTTGTTAGTTTTATTTTTAAAAGTGTCGACTCCCTATTTTCCCTCCCTTGATATGGCTCTTCTTGCCTTTCGGTCCAATTTAGAGCGCATAATAAAAACAAAATGAAATTAAGTCGAGTGCTCCCCTTGAAAAGTGTTGAATTGTTTTCGTTTATTTTTGGAAACCCCCTAAAATGCTCCCCCTCTTTTCCGAGGGCCAATCATCGCTAAGGGATTAGATGGTGTTTGGGCGTGTGGCACCGCAAGATCTTTGTCATTGAACTTGAAAAAGAGCCGAAGAAACGTGCCCCAGACAACTGCCGACTTTACCCTTTCAGCACACTTGGGCAATCTGACATGGACACCCCGGGTGTGTTTCCGAACAAACTCATTAAGATCCGAACCCTTTTCCCCGGGTATCTTTTTATCTCTTGCCTGTTGCATCATCATCATCATCGGGTTTTTACCCTCGTCAAACATCGAGTACGAGCTCTCAAATTAACCACCAATAAAAAGGCAACACTTCATAAAAAAAAAAAGGAAAACAACTTCCGTTTTTTCATTGTTTCCCCTCCTGATCCTGCTCCCTTTCCCGGATCCTTTGTCCCTCGCCTGTTGCTCCCTCCAATGTTTTTTAGGTTATGCTGTAATCGAGGAGTCGTTAGGTAAACACCCTTAATTTGATTTTTAGCGCCACTTAACATGAGGGCACTTTTTTTTTTATCCATACAATATGCATATGGGGTGAGTTCTTTTTTATATGGGAAAAACGGGGAGGGTAAAAAACACACACCACAAAAAAGTTGACATGGTAATTGGTGTATCGGATGTTATGTTCAAAATGAAGCCATTATTATGTAATTGACCTTTATCGGGAATTAGCGGGGAAGTGAGTTTCTGAGGGGATAGAAAGGGCGTGGTTTTTTGTGGGTATCGGATCAGATAGAATTTTTTATGGGGAGTGTATGATTACTGAATTAGCCATCATTATCGGATAAAGATAGTGGGGTGGTTTTCTAGGGAATGATGGCTTTTTTATTATTTTTATGAGCGTGTGCTTTTGAATGTATAAAATAAAGCATTAAAGTAAACTGCTTATAAATACATGCATCGTTATTATTACCATTTTAAAAACCCTTTCACTGTACCCATTAATTTGTTTTGGAAAAAAGGAAGCTCCATCTTAAACTTAAACTACAAATTCTATTTCATAACATGAATAATGATAATCGAATAGTAATAACTTCCAACCTCTTCGAGGATCAGTAGAATGCAATTTTTAAATCTCCTCGCATTTTTCGGCCATCATCTGCCGCTGGCTGCGCCTTTGTCCGCATAATGAATTCATCACATCAAATGCTGATCCTGGATCCGATCACAGAACCCGTCGATTTCCGAACAGGGAACAGTCCCAACAATTGAAATCCAACCAGCGACGCAGGCGGACGCAAATGCACAAAATTCAAATGTCATTCAAATAACGGCTGTCAGGACAATGGCCACGCACGCGGTCAGGATTTCGGGACTGGAGTGGGAGTAGGAGCTGGGGTACGACTAGGAGTAGAAATATAGCTGAAAGGTGGATGAGGTGCCCGAAGAATACGAAGTGGAGAGGGAGAAGTATCAGCAACGCCTGCATCTCATTTCGGGACTTCAGCAAATCTCTCTTCTTTTCTTTGCCTCTTTTAAATACACTTTGAAAAATAGTCAAGTTGTTTGCTCTTAAAATGTTAGCAAATCTTTTTAATGTCATCCCCATACTAACATGAAAAAATTTCTGTTTAAAATACTTAAATTACAGGATTATGTACCACATAAAATGTTTTGTGGGCTTAGGTGTGGTTAAAATTGTAATTGAATTTAGCTTTAATAATTTATATTTGCTTTCCATTTTGGTGCTTATAAAAAACATATTTTCAAAACTAAACACAGTTGTTTCGTTAACCTTTTTTGTATTAAAACTCAAAACTCAGATTTTTCTGGAGTGTATTTTAATATCCTGGCACAGGATACATGTGCGTATATTGTTATTATTTTTGAGTTCCATCCGGTTTGGCCTCAGCTGACTGACAGCCAGCGGCCGACGGCTACAAAAACATTCCGCATTCAGCCGCCAGTCAAAGGCGACGATGATGAGGACAAAGTCGGACTGCCGGCTGGGGCATCGACTTCCTCTCCGCCGCCAAACCACAACAGATGATCATGTTTCTGCCCCGATAAGCGTGACATTTTCATATTGCCGGCGATCTCAATCTGAATTCTCAATCAGAACAACGATTCCCCAGTCAGCCGTGCGTCCATTCATCCATTGATTCCAGCTTGGCCATTTCTGAGGCCAATCACACGCTGACGGGATTAGGCGAAGTGGAGTTTTTTATCTGGGCTAATTGGACCGATCCAAAGGACTCTTTGTCCTGCTAAGCGGACAGCCATGAAATCAGAGTCCGATCATCCGATGGGCCAGCTCTGATATATCTCAAGATCCTTTATTATCAGACTTTCTTCTTATGAAGGCGTGCAATTGGCGTTAAATTTGAGCTGACATTTAGCCAAGCATTCGCTTGAGTTGTTAAGCAAGGACGAACTTTCTACTTTAATCTCAGGCTTCATCAAGGATATAAAGGAACATATTTCATTTAAAACGAAACGTTAACTACTATTACTACTTTTGTACTTTTTTTACTTAAATTCTAAAATATAAACGACAAACTAAATCTTTTAAATATTTATAAGTCAAATAGAATTTTTGAGAATTTTTTTCTGTCAAAGGCTTCACTGCTGCAGCTGTTAAAGGAGTACTCGTTCCCACTCCAAGTTTTTGGAGCACAACAAATTTTCGTGGCTGAAAAATTAACTAAGAACTACCAGAAATTAGAGCATAACTCCATAACTCGCCGGTCGGCAGCCAGGGCAGATGTCAAGCTGCTAAAGATCACACTAAACACAAATATCGCCCATGGAGTGCAACTCATTTGAATGAGGGGTCGCAGTTCCAGGGAAGGCAAACAAATTCCGACTCTCAAATCCCAAAGGAGCAGACATAAGAAAATAATTTGTGGGGAAGGGGAAGGACGCCATGGAATCCACCCTAAGTCAAATGCCAGAGGTCTCTTCGAAAATCTAAATGTCGCGTGTTGGCGCGTAAGATTTGTGTTTTCCGGGGTCTCGGAAAAATCGGGGTCACATGAAGGGTCGAGGGTCGGGACTCAAGACATTATAATAGGCTCATTTCCTTGCCTGCTCCTTCGGCTCCTGATTTTCTGAGCGTAATAGCGTAAACATTTAACGGGAGCGTGCGCTGCGCACGCGCAACATTGCCTCACCCTGCGACCCGAGTCCTTAGTCCTTGGCTCTCATCCCTCACCCTTCGACCCTAACCTCATCCCGATCCCAATCTTCGCGCCATTGTTTGATTTCCTTGAGGATTTGCGCGTCTTATGATTGATTCAGTGTTTTGTAGCTATTGTTGTTCCCATGATTCCTCCATGCACACGATCACAATCTTGTGGCATTCTCTATGGAGCATGATGAATCTTTGATGCGTTTTCGTGGGTGTAACGGTTGGTTTGGGGATCGGGGAATGGACACTCTGTTTGACAAACATAAAATCCCTTTGTTCTCAGTGGCCGAGTAAACAAAACGCGAAAAAAGCAGAACCGAACAAAAAATTACCATTTTATAAAGCATTGAGAATTGTTAAGATTAAATAGACAAATTTAAAGGAAATACTGAACTTCACAGTAAATTTGTAGTCTTTTTTTTAGAAAAAATTATGTATATTTTTTTACCAACGGTTTGTCTTGAGGTAATCTTCGCTAATATCTGCGTTTTAAAAAAAATTATCTTTGTTTATATATTGAATCGATAGCTAAACAGTTCTACTTAAGTAAAACGTTCAACATTTTATATGTATGTATTTAGTTATTCAATAAAAATATTTAGAAGAAGTAATAATATCAGTTAATTTAGATGTCCTCTTTATATTTAGAATTTTAATAGAGATTTTGAAGGTAGAGAAATTGAATTTCAGTTCAAAATTCTATTCTATTTTACCAAAAACAAATGTAATAATTTTTTTCGATATTAACTTAATTTTGAAAAGAATTACAAATAGCATGAACCCTTTTATTTTTGTGTTAGTTACTCCCTTAAGGAACACATGTGGCAACTTAGGCCCCAATACATGATGCATGTGGCACATTTAACACCTCCAATTCATAATGAATGAGTTAAGAGCATCAACAAACCAAGCACGAACATATCGACGGAGGACTACTGCACATGGGATCTGGGATGCTGTCGGAGGTGCTTGTTCGCCACGCCCGCATCGTCCAGGACATGTGTTAATCAAGCAGCAACCTCAGCAGCGCATAACTCAGTTGCAGATGGACTAATTTTTGAGTAACTCGGAAAACAAAGGATGGGTAAACCCTGCGCAGCTGCCCGAAGGACTAAAAATAGTCGACTCGACGGCAAGGTGCAGGCTGCGTTACAATTTATGTGACACAATTCTCATGTTTGCGCTTAATTTTCATTTAATTTTTATGGGCGCCAAAAGATGTCGGACGGCTGCTGCTTGGATACTACGGAAGACCCGGCCAATTTTGTCCATTTATCCTGGCAGTATCCAGAGTATAACAATGATCCAAACAATGAAGGTAACATGAGCTAAAAAACCAATAGAAGTAACAACTGTGACAAGCAATCGGAAGAAGACAAACAAATGAAGAATCCAGAGAAAAGCGCAATTGTTGCAGCATTACAATTGAATGCGATCCGGAAATGTCCTGCGTGGACAAGGATCGATGGCCATCGCCCAAGTGGATTATTTTCGCAACTCAAAGAGTGAGACAAAGAGAGCTCTACTCAAAGAGAAACACTCTATCGCAGGGGTTCCTTGCTTAAAAACAAATCAACCCCTATAGGTAGACTCAACTCAGTTTATTTTGAGTTAGGATCGCTCAGATCAGATTTTGAGATGAGTTTGGTTTCAGATTGAGTGAATATCCTTTGAGCTGAGTTTCCTTTAACTTCTAGGCCCTACGAGTTTTCCCAAATAGGTTCAAACTTGACCTCTAAGACGACCTCAAAGATGGGAAATGAGAGAAGCGCGCGCATTGCTCCTTTTGTGCCTGCAGCTCGCATCCTTCGGGTCATCTTCTGACCTTTTCTTTTGGCACCCGCTTGCCCTTTGTTTTTCGCCCAGAATCGTTGACAAAAGGCCTGGGGCATTGCAATAAATGTGATAAAGATTGTTTTTTGTCTCTCTGTGCAATTGCTTGGACACCGTGCCATAAATTGCCCGTAGACCGGTGACCGTTGATCTTCGATCGTTGATCATCGACTAGGGGTTTGGCTTGGAAGGAAATACCTTGAATGATGCCTTAATTGTGGGACCAGCAGCTGAAACCTTCCGATTCCATTGAACTGCCCTGCAATTGTGGGAGTTTAAGGTGTGTTTTGCTCTGATATCTAACATATGTAATGCTTAAATTTATTGGTGGTGTGTGGACAAAGGGCTGAAACCGCATATTTGACAATAAGTTAAAAAAAATTGTAACAAAGTAAGTTACTTGCCAAAAATCAGTCTAAGTCTTTACCTAAAAAAAAACGTTACGTATGTGGTTCCATTCCTTAAATTACATTAAGAACATAGGTCGATCTACATACAAGTCAAGTATTCCCACTTTAAAACACGACTTACTAAGCTTCTTAAAAACTTAATAACCTAGATTATACCCACGATTTAGATTTGTAAAAAGTTAAATGTTAACAAGTGTTATTAAAACAGAAAGCATAGAAAATATAGCTTATCGAATCACTCGTGTCATAGCAACTTAAGTTTAGTAGCATTTTTTTTTATTTTAGCCAGTTGTTCGGTCGACTTAAAACACTTTTCGTTGGACTAATGAAGACTACTGCACTGATTATTGGATTTACCCTGCTAGCAAGGTTTATAAAGGTGGGTACGTATCCTTTTCCGTGTTTGGCGATGGTTAATTAACACCAGCATCTATTCTATTTAGATGGAGAAAGGTTTACAACGCATCAAACTTTTCACGTGGTAAGGTTATCTTACATACATATGCATCTTGTTAACACACATTCAAATCAGCTTTTTCACTTTAGGACTCTCTGGATAAATCAGATGAAGAGTTCACAGCCTTATTGAATGAAATTAATTCAACTTACTTTAGTAGACCCCATAACTCAGCCAACAACACCGAGTTTGAAAAAAACTTCCAAACTATTGTAAAGGCTTTAAACTTGAGCAAATTTGACATCGCAGATAAAGTTGATATTTACACAGATTTTACTACGTACAACACAATGCGATTAGAGCTCGAAAAGGAAATTTTCAATAAGCTAAAATACGTGGACAGAATTGTTAAGCTCAAAAATCTAATACCGATGTGTCGTACTTACTTTACGAATCTACAAGTGCAACTAAATGCGAGCTTAAGGCAAACGAACCTAATGAAAATGGAAATATTAAATAGTCCAAGTCCTGAGTGCGAAAGTGTTGAAATAAATCAAATAACCATTCCGGCACCAACAACTACAACACCCATCCCAACCACTAAGCCCGACTACGATATACTGATACGAAATGTTCTGCAGAAATACAGCAAACGCCCATGGGGAAAACAGAAGTACTTGGAGTTCGACGAACAAATTTGGTTACTGTTCATGGCCACAAATGAGGAAGATCAAAATTATAAAAGAGTGTCATATAACACGTTCGTAAGATATGACAGAGAACGTGCCAAACTGGATAAAGCCTTAGCGGTTCGAATTGGACAATTTAAGAAACGAATTGCAATCGAAAATAATTCTGACTGCAAATCAGACCTCATAAACTTTAACAGGGAACTAACACTAGCTATGTTCAAATCAATTATAAGAAAACAAGCTGCGCTGGTCGACACAAACTATATAAAAACGTGTGTTAAAACTTAAGAGTAAAAACAAATTAAAATGAAGTTCTCAGTATGCTCTTAAATAAATTATAAAAAATGCATGTCAAACGCAGATAACATTGGGTAAGCCACATAAAATAAATAAAACTCCAAATAAATAAAACTCCAATTAAATCGTGGAACAAAGTAAAAAGCGAGCTTACCATTTTTTTCAAATAAGTTTAAAATAATGTGTACTTAGATTAGATTTCTATTTTAGTTATATAGCTTCTATAAATAAATTTAGCCAATCTTCAAATGCTTTTAAATATAATGGCATGGCCCATACAAGCTTTCTTTGTTTTAACAATAAAAAGTTTGCTCAATACTTGAATGCTGTTTTAAAATTACTCTTTTAATTAATTTGATGTATGTATATAAAGTTCAATTTAAAAACAGGATACTTAAGAATTACTTTATAATGAACCCTTGAATTAAAGAATATTACTTTAAAACATAATTAAGGTTTGCAAAAAAATTAAATTATGTTAAATCTACTTTTTGTCACATTGACTGGCTGAAAGTTGCTTCCGGAGGCGAGCTTGGGCCTCCACTGGCCAGTTTTTGAGTTTTTCCTGGCCGCAAGGCAAGCAAAAGGTGGCCGTGTAGTAAATACTGCACCCAGGATCCTTGCACACCGTTTTTGAGCAGCTGGAGCACTTCGCTCCCAAAGAGATATAGAATTCCGGTTTGGACTGCCAGCGTGGTGGAGGTGGCTGGAAGGGATCGCGCATCACGTAGTTGTCTTCGGGATACATTATTCCCAGGGCGAAGGGCGGTTTCCGTCCAAAATAGTGAACAAGTTCGTGCATTTCGCATCCGGAGCAGAGAAAGTCTATGCGTGCTACGCGTTCATCCTCCTCCTCGGGATCTGTGGGTTTCTTTTCCTCATCAGGCAGCTTTAGCCGCTCTATTTCCGCTGCTTCGTTGTCCAGAACTAAATCATCGTCGGCCTCCATGTCCAGGATTTGCTGCAATACCAGGAGAGAAACAAAGAACTGTGCAAACTTTGACTATAACAAGTTACGTTTACTACACTAATAACAATTTAAATAGTTATATAACAAATCAGCTCTTTGGTCATTCAGCGAACGCTTGGCGGCGCTTCCCGGGCAGATCCTCCGGCCACCACTCAGGGCGCTCGGCATAGCAGCGCTCGCCATCGATCATCAGCTCCGGGTGGCCATTAAGAACCTTCTCGATGCGCAACAGGGCCACTCCATGGTTGTGGGCAGAGCCAAACAGACGTCCCAGCTTCGCTCCAGCTACGGAGGTGACTTCCTGGCTGGATCCCGCTTCGATTGGAGCTGTCAGCCGGATGGGCATATAACGCTTGCGGACCACACCCGAATGGTGGACGCGGGCGGTCAGCTCCTGGCCCACATAGCAGCCCTTTTGGAAGCTCACGCCATTCAGATAATCCGCATTGGCCTCAAGGGGAAAGCACTTGCCGGGCGGCAGTTCCAGGCTGCCCTCGCCCACTCCCTGCTTGTAGCGCAACAATTGGTAGTTGCTCTCTGGGGTGGCGGTCGTGGCAATGCCGAATTCGGAGAAGCTCTTGGCCAGCTGGGCCCAGTCCATGTCCGTGGGTGCCAGGATCCGTGAGCCCAGCGCGGGCAACCTCGGATCGGAGGATACAAATAAGTCTGGGTGTGGATTTGCCACACCCTCTGCGGAGTCCTTAAAGTCGAACATCACCCAAGTGGCATACTCGTCGTCCACACTATCGATCTCAATGCGTCTGCGAACCCGGTAGGTGCGTAGGTGGCGCCGGAAATCCGCAGAAGCCTCGCGATCACACTCCATCAAGATGGTGTCCGGATCGTTGGTGCGGTAGAGGATCGTGTCGTACAGCACCCGTCCACCCTTGTTGAGGAAGTGGGCATACATCGAGGAGGGACCTCCGGGCGACTGAATGCGAGTCACATCGTTTGTCACCAGGCCCTGCAGGAACGGCACCACCTCGGCTCCATGGATACGGATCAGTTCCCGGGCGGCCAGCGGCTCCAGTGTGAAGTTGCGCTGGTTCCCAGCCATCGAACGGGCGTACGGAATCCTCATCTTGTGGAGATTACGTATGTGCAGCCGCACAGCGCGGAGGAACTTCGGATTTGAATATCTATTCATGCTGAAAAGTGAAGGCGTCGGTTCCCTTCTGTTGGTATGCAAATGGCGAATACAAGGGACACTCACCTTGTGTGGTAAATTCAAATTAAATCTCTATCTAGCTGATGAAACTTAAATTTGGTACACGAAACAATCTCGGCAAGGAACTGATTGTGATTTTGTATTATTTCGGCTTGTTTGACATTTCCATTAAATAACATAGAAACGTAACATTTCGTTAGAGATGGAAGCAAGTCGTGACTTTTAAAGTGACACGAATGTTAGAATTTCTAGGTTGGTAACTACATGAGTTGTCTGGACTCGAGAAGCATAATAATATAGAGAATTAAAATTTTTCACAAAAAATGTCTCATTAAAACTTTAAAAAGCAATACAAATAATATATATGCTTACTTCTTACCTTGGTATTCTTCGAAAGCATTTCAAACGCCCATCCCTAATCAGCTGTTTTTATTATGAGACCACATCATCTCTTTTTTCATGGCTTATTTTAGGGAATTGTGAACTGATAATCGGTATTTCGTGGCGCTTTCGGCGCAGCCATTCTGCTAGAAACATAAGAAATTAGTTTTAAACAAAACAAAATGAGTCAATATAGCCACGTTAAGTATACGCAATCGCCGACGCCGTCCGTGGTGTCCGGCTACTCCAGTGCCTCACGGCTCCACTCGCCGCTGCCGCCGCCCGTGAACCACCGGAGGGACTGCCTCTCGGCGACCACAAAAAGCTACAAATATCTGCGACGTCTGCTCAAATTCAATCAAATGGATTTCGAGTTTGCTCTGTGGCAGATGATCTACCTGTTCATAGCCCCCCAGAAGGTGTACAGGAACTTCAACTACAGGAAGCAGACCAAGTCACAGTTCGCACGGGACGATCCGGCTTTCCTGGTGCTCCTGGTGGTCTGCCTATGTGGTAAGTTACCTTTCCCAGCCATCCATCACCGCAATGATGATGAAAACAATCTGCATACCTTCTTAAAGTAATCATTCTTATCTTTATCAAGAAATCATTACCCTACCTTAAAATAAATTTTAGAAAAATCTATTATTTCGTCAGGTACAAATAAGATTACTATTACCCAAAAATGCGAAAAAAGTATTAGCAATAACTAACTTGTTTAAGTCATTGTTTCTTATCGTATGCACAATAAAGTACAAGACGTACCTACATTTTAAATTTAAGTATAATGTATAAATATCAAAATCGATTTTAAGTTAAAATATTAAATGCATAAAGTACTTACCGTTTCAATCAGTTATAGTTTAAATTAATTTATTTAATTTTTTTTAAAAATTGTATTAACTTCTTTTTACTTTTCGTCTAATTTTAGGTTTTTACTTATTGTCTTAAGGTTACCTATTCATATAACTTTCTTATACCCATGTCTACTATAAACATACGAATTATTTTTTTACCTTTTTACAGTCACCTCTTTGGGCTTTGCGTATGTTCTGGGACTGTCCTTCTGGCAAAGCATCTCCTTCATCTTCTACGTGGTCTTCGTGGACTGCATTTTTGTGGGCATCATAATTGCCTCCTTCTTTTGGGCGGTAACGAATCGGTATTTGCGAACGAATAGTCTGGAACCGGACATCGAGTGGGGCTACGCCTTTGATGTGCATCTCAACGCCTTCTTTCCGCCATTGATGCTGCTGCATTTCATTCAGCTGTTCTTCTACAACTGGCTGATCAGCCAGACGTGGTTCATCTCCCACTTCCTGGGCAACACCTTCTGGCTGATGGCCATGGGCTACTACGTGTACATAACTTTTCTGGGCTACAACTGTGAGTTATATCAAGTAAATAAAGTACCCTCAGTGAAAGAGTTTAAACTTTGCAGGCATTCCTCATCTGAAGAACACCCGCATTATACTCATCGCCCTGCCCATCATCTTCCTTCTGTATCTGGTCGTCACAATTATTGGCTGGAACGCCACGATATCCTTTGTCAACTTCTACAAGTACCGCGTTTATTAATCATGTGACGTGCATTGTAAATTATTCTGAGTTTAGCTGCTAAGCACTACACTACAATTATGACTAATAAACTAATTAATTTAGCGTTATCCAAAGTGTGGTTTTAATTTATTTATTATCAAACAATATTTTTCCGAGTTTATTAATCTACAATTAGACAACAAATGCAATTACGCCAGCTGCTTGGGCTTAACAAAGGTGCGCTTCCGCTTGTTGCGCTTGCGCTGCAGCTCCAAGGTGTGCAGTTCCGTGTGCACCTCGGCGAAGATTTCCGTCTGCTCCTCCTCGTGAATCGAGGACCGGTAGTGCTTCATCATATCGTACTTTTCCCAGGGCTTCTGCACCTTGGCCGCCGACAGGCGGTGCTTGTCCTTCAGATACTGATCGATGTTGGCCACGCCTTGCAAATTCTGGCGCTCCCAACGCTCCAACCAGGGACGCGGACGCAACACCACCTTTATGTCGTTCACCGGCACCGGAGCACCCTCCTCTAGCGGCTCTGCCTCCATGTTCTCGTCGAAGGTGCTGTACTCGGGCAAAGCGTCGCGCAGGTAGAACAGACTATCATCTAATCGCTTTTCCAGGCGCAACACCTCCACCTTCTGAATTGTGGGATCATACAGCTCGTACACCACCTCCATGCCCTGGTGGTCGATCACGTTGCGCAGGACAAAGCGGGCGCGCAGTCCACAGCGATCCCTGTTGATGCAGATGCCCACGAAGCGACTGGTTTTGCCGGCAGCGTGGGGATCGGAACTGGTCACTGCCAGCACGGATCCCACGTAAAACTCCGGCAGGTCGATCTGCTTACGCCGTTCCAGCATGTCCAGCCGTTCAAGTTTCTCGCGGGTGAGGTTCCTCCACTCCACCTTCGGATCGGGCAGGAACTCGGGGTAAACGAACCGATAATTTGCCGGGATAATAGGCTTACGGCTCACAGAAGGTGGTTGAGTGGGCGTGGCAGAGGGCACCTCCGATTTCTTTTGCTCCTCCTGATTTTCGACGGCATGTTCCGCCGATTTCGTGGAGAATGTGACTGAAAGTTAAGTTTACTGAATGTGTGTTACTGGGAAAACTGTGCGTCCTCACCAATCCGCTTGTAAGCGCACTGCTTAGTCAATCTGTTCAGCATAATCCTGGTGCTGAGGTTCATTTTTAATTATTTTACCGAATCGCCAAAGTATAAATGTTTAGATAATCATGCCGCACAATAATCAGCTGCTTTCAGGGCTGGCGATATGGCATCGACGGAATTATCGATACTTTTCGTGATTAGAACAAAGCTGCCAACTTATTTTTTAAGGTTTAAAAAATGATTAAACTGACCCTTTAAAGATTTTTAAACTTTACAACCAAATATTTGTAATACATACGTGCGAGTTAAAAAAACCTTAAAAAGTACTAATTTGATTCTATGTGCTAAGAAATTAAAGAGTTGCGTTTTTTAGAATATTTTTGTTTTATAATGTTTTGACTTAGAATTAATTGTTTTTTGTTAACTTATTTATTTAAGTTAAGAACAAGTTTTAAGCTATTAAAAATTGAAAACGTTTTATTGAACCTTCAAAGTTCTCATTTGATTTTTGCTTTTTGGCAAACCTTTTAAAAACCATTCAAATTTCACAAAACAAACTTTGTCTTCTAAAAATTTAGCTTTGTATAAAATTGTTTTCCTTGTTTTACAATTAAGAGTAGACCATTTAAACAAAGGCAAAGGCAAGACTTAAATAATCTTTTAAACAAGGTACCTAGAAATATTTATTAACAAGCAAATAAACAATTTAAATACTTCTGTTAAAATACTTGTATCAAAGAGAATTTATTTTCCTGAAATTACAGTTCGACTTTGTAAAAGTATATCAACTTGTAAAAGTATCCAACTTAGAAAGGAATGGTAGGGATAAGTAACTGGGGAATTTCCTGTAGGCGGTAAATGAATGTAGCCAGATGATGACTTTATGAGTCTGCCGCAATGCCAGCTCCTTAATCCTTCAGGAGTTCGTTGGCGGCGTTGACCACGTGGCGGGCTGAGATGCCAAACATGTCGATAAGCACGGATGGAGGACCCGAACGTGGAACGGTGGGCACGTACAGATGCTTGACAACGAAGTTGCGCTCGCCGGCCAAGGCACTTAGCACGGCCTCACCCAGACCACCTTGCCTGTAAGGAAGAAAGAAAAATCAGTTAGTAAATTTTCTTGTTTTCAAATTATACTTGAAGGAAAAGTAATATAATTAAATCAGAAAAATTTCGAACTAAAGAAATAAAAACAAAAAACAAAAACCTTGGAAAAACTTACTGGTAGTGATCCTCCACGACGACAACGCGTCCACCGCACTGCTTGCCGTGCTCGATAATCAGCTCCGCATCCAGGGGCTTCACGGTGAAGGGATCGATCACGCGGGCCGTGATGCAGCTCTTCTCCAGCTGGTCGGCGGCAGCCAGGCACTCGTACAACGTGATGCCAGCTCCGATCAGGAGCACCTCGTCGGAGCTCTTTTGGCGCACCACCTTGCCGCGGCCGATGGTGAAGGGTTCCTCGTTGTCGTAGATCACGCAGGTGTTGGGACGCGAGGTGCGGATGAAGCACACGCCCTTGGTGTTGGCCGCCAGCTCCACAGCCCGCTCCGTGCTCACCGCGTCAGAGGGATAGAAGATAGTGCTGCCCGGAATTGTGCGGAACATGGCAATGTCCTCCAGGCCCATCTGCGAGGGACCATCCTCGCCGATGCTGCAGCCGCAGTGAGAGCCCACAAAGTTCACGTTCGTCTGCGAGATGGCGCCCATACGGATCTGGTCGAAGGCTCGGGTGAAGAAGGTGGCAAAAGTGGAGACGAAGGCCACGGTGCGGCGACGGCAGGCGGCGCCCACGGCTACGCCCACCAGGTTCTGCTCGGCGATGAAGCACTCGATGTAGCGCTCCGGGAAGATGTTCTTCAGCTTGTCGGAGAAAGTAGAGTTCTTGGTGTCGCCATCCAGGGCAATCACGCGATCGTTGTTCTTGCCGATCTTGGCCAGAGCTGTGCCGTAGGCCAATCGGGTGGCAATCGAATCGCCAAGCTTGTAGGCGGGTGGCGAGCTAAGCTTCACATTGCTAATGTCCACCACCGGAGCAGCTCCAGTCTTGCTCACCGCCTTGGGCGTCAGCTTGACGTCCTTGTTGACGATCAGACCCTGCAGGTGCTTGACCACCTCGGCGGCCTTGTCGCCCAGCGGCTTGCCGTGCCAGTTGTCCGCATCCTCGATGTTGGGGAAGTCCTTGCCCTTGAACGTCTTGGCGATGATGGCGGTGGGCTTGCTCTTGGTGATCGCAGCGCAGTGGAGTGCCTTGCACAGCTCCTCGACATCGTGACCATCAACGACCACAGCGTTGAAGCCGAAGGCCTCCAGGCGATCCCTGTACACATCCAGCTTGTGCTGCAGGGAGGTGGCCTCCGACTGGCCCAGGCGGTTCACGTCGAAGATCACGCACAGGTTGTCCAGCTTGTAGTGGCCGGCGAAGTGCAGCGACTCCCACACGGATCCCTCGGCGGACTCGCCATCGCCCACGACCACGTAGGTGCGATAGTCGGCCTTGTCGTAGTTCTTGCCCACATAGGCCATGCCAGCGCCCACGGCCACACCCTGGCCCAGGGATCCAGTGCCCACGTCAATGAAGTTCAGACGGGGCGTCGGGTGACCCTCCAGATCGCTGTCGATCTTGCGCAGGTTGTTCAGGTCCTCAATGGGGAAGAGCCCGGCCTCGGCCCAGGCGGCGTACAGAATGGGAGCTGCATGGCCCTTGGACAGGATGAAGCGATCGCTGGAGGGATCACGAGGGTGCTTCACGTTCAGACGCAGCTGCTGGAAGAACAGCACGGACATGATCTCGGCCAGCGAGGCGCATGATGTGGGATGGCTACAGGGAGGAAAAAACAGATAGTATTAGATTGTATAATAAACTTTTATTCTAGGTTAAGGCAGTTGTTTACTGAACCACATTAGAAGTCGACCTTCTCGGTAGTCATTGAAGGCCAAGATACAATCGGAAAGTATGACGAAAATTGTTTAGAACAAAATTACTTAATTTTCGGTAAATGGTGATTTCTTACAGGTTCCAATAACTAGACTTTTGATTCTAGAGTATCCAATTTCAAAGTATAAATAAGATTCGCTCCATTTCGCGAAAACCGAAGTTCTCATGCGATCGAGTTTCAACAAATAAGAATATTCCAAAAGAATCGTATGCGAATTGCAGATCTGGCACAACTCCAACCGCAAAACACGCAACCCTAGACCGAAAGGGGGGCTCGTCTTACCCACCAGACTTATAAATAAACCTTATCGCGTACATAAACGTAAGTATGTACATATATGGTGTGATGTCTGTTTGTAGTTGTGTGTTTATACTCATTGCGATTCCACACCGGTTTTTGGACCTTGAACTTATCTGATCCCCAAAAAAAGTAAGCCGAAACAAAAGCCGCAAAAACAAGATTCTTGGGTTACATGATTATTCTGCGTTTACGCACGTGTTTCTAGATAGTTTCCAAGTGCCTCCCTATTTCCTCCAGCCACATCAAGTACTAATGAAGGTGATACGAGTGTCAGCAGTGACCCGACTGGCTTATTTTATCAATTTTCCGTGATTTCCGATCGTCATGCGGGGAACACACTCTAGCTGGTCACCTCCAATCGGTCATATCTTCCAATGAGTAACAAACCTCGGCTTATCTCGCCGGCAGAGGTCACATTTAGAGCAAATAGAACAGATCTTATCTTAAAAAAAAAAGTTGAAAAACTAATGGAAGCGATAGAAGTGTTTTTCTTATCAGCGTACTCTATTTTGTATTTACTGTTGCAGTAATAATTTAGTAACGTTTATCTGGGTTTTAATTACATTAAAAGCCATAAGGTCGTAAATCTCAAGTGTAGGGGATTATTCCATCACTATCCCCTTCCCTTTCGTTCCCGTCACAAGCTGTGCTTTCCAACACTTGTATATAAACAGTCGCTGTTTGATATGTATTTGTGTGTTTGTATGTTTGTATGTCACGCAATTTGTGTTTGTGTCTGTATAATGGCGGTGTCGGCTTTTTTGAACGCCACGCACAAAACGAAATTAAAAAGCAGTAAGAGAAAAACTCACATTTTTCAAGGTTGTGTAAGGTCAAAAAAATATAAACTCAGTAATTAGGGTGAATGTTGCTTATCAGTGACCACGCAAACAAAGCGAACAATTCGCGAATCCGCTAAAGCCACTAGAAAACACGTGGCTTGGCAAAAAAAACAACCCAGTAGCGGGGGTGAGGGAGATTTAAGGAACCGGTCTTTTCCTTCTTCTTTTACATGTGTATGTTCATAATTATTACATAAGCTAATATTTAAAGCCCCTGAAAATTCGTTTTTCAAATCCACCCCTGAATAGAGGGGTCACCTTTGAAGCAACAAGTGCAAGGTGCACAACTTTTGCATTCGCAGCTCACACACAAATATACATATGCACACACTTAAATTTGCTAATAAGCTCAAATTCAATTAGCTTACCCCGATTTGGAGGCCTGGGTGGAGTTGATGGAGTGAATGCGCAGCTTCTGGGCCAGATCTTTCAGATCCTGCACGGTCTTAGCTTCAGGCTTATGGTACGACATCTTTCGAATTCTTTTAGAGTTACTTGAAATGCGATTTTTAGTTTTGTGGAGTAATAGTTTTACAACGACACTCGAGAGTTTCGGATTCGTTAACCAAAGGGTGACGCCTCTATGTTTGCAAAAGACAGACAAGGAAAACGTCGTGGTGGCGTAGGAGCTGGAATCGGAGTTATCGACGGACCGCTGCAGCCGGCTGGAAACGAAATGCGCTCTCCGGTGCTGCCTCGGTCCCTTTTATGTTGTGGGGGCTCAATCTTGGGAGCGAAGCTCTCTGGAAACTTGCTGCTCTGCTCCGGTTGTACTCGTCGTCACTTGGTTAGCTCCCTCGTACAGCTGTGGGAAAATAAATAGCATTGGCCATGGCTATTAAAAGTTATCACTCATACGCAGTGTTGCCGTACAAAAAGGTACACCGTCTTCACCAAAAAAAAAGGTGGTATTAAGAGTTTTCAGGCAATTAAAAATGTAATAAACATTAAAAAAATATTTAATAACCGGCTTTCACATTCGAAAAACATATTTTTTTAACCGAATTTGTAAATGAACTAGGGTGGATTGTGAGAAGAGATAGTCAGCAACAGTTGAAAAGAGAGAAACCCGCTCTCTCTCTCTCTTTGTTACTTTCCCCCTCCTCGCTCGTGAACAAAAGGCAAATTGGCCGCTCGCAATTTCAACCTTCGATAGCTCAGTTGGTAGAGCGGTGGACTGTAGTTGGTAAACACGCAATAGAAATCCATAGGTCGCTGGTTCAAATCCGGCTCGAAGGATGAAGGAGTATGTAATTTTTTTTTTTATAGTAGTTAGTTATTAATTATTTTTTTTATAAAAGTTTTAAAATGTTGACTTAAGTTTTTAATGTAGTATTTGTACTCAAATAAGCAAGAACCGTGAAAATGGCGAAAAGGATTCGCATATTAGCTATAAAAATTAATTTAACATTATTTATTTAAATTTATGTTTATGCAATATAACATAAGTAAATATGTATGTGTGCACGACAGGGAGAAAACTTTTTGTTTAACAGTAAAAAAAATTAAGAAGCAAATAAACATGAAAACATAAAACGGAATTCTGGAACTGGAAAATCTTTATATACTGTTAGGGTTTGAAGATGACATTTTAGCCTAGCCAACATAAGATGTGCATCATCAAAACATGTCTTTGGCACCAAGAAACTGAATTAGCTGACATTAATGAACCGGATACGAGATACCAGTATAAAGCAAACAACACAGCACCCCCCATCAATAAACAACCTTCTCGTTTACGCGCATATTCAAAATGCGCATTTGCCGCGGATATTTTCAACCTTCGATAGCTCAGTTGGTAGAGCGGTGGACTGTAGTTGGTAAACATGCAATAGAAATCCATAGGTCACTGGTTCAAATCCGGTTCGAAGGATTTTTTGTTTTCGTTTTTGTAAAATGCTTTTATTATTTATTTAGTTTGTTAATTATGTACAATATACATACAAGCTACCAAACTTTTTGTATACTTAAGGTTATGAATGCACACACCGGTAAAACATTTGTTACATGGAAGAAATAAAAGTTACAAATTTAAAACAAAAAAGTACAAATTTTGAAAAGCTGGTAGGGCAAATCAAGAGAACAGCAGTAAAGATAGGTGTAAACTCAAAAACAATCCAATTTAAATGTGTCCCAAAAAAAGAAGACAGCCAAGTGTGGATCAGTCGAAAGTGTTTTTTAAACAAGTAGTTAAGTTGATATCACCATTACGAAAGCATCGACAAATCAAGGCAAAAAGTCCTATACTGCCCTTCGTTTCAAAAATTACACAGAATTGAAGTGGAAATCTGACAAATTTTGAATTAGCTGTCATCGCCTGGCGATGACCCGCATACCTGGTGTAAAAACTGCACCCCAGCACGCCCCCTTCGATAGCTCAGTTGGTAGAGCGGTGGACTGTAGTTGGAAACATGCAATAGAAATCCATAGGTCGCTGGTTCAAATCCGGCTCGAAGGATTTTTTGTTGCTCTTTTTTTTAATTTGAGAATTTGCTTCTTAAATTTTTGTGCGCTGGGTACACGTGCATTTGCGTGTCTAATTTTTAATTAAAAATGCACCAAATATGTTTCTTCAATGCAGAAATTGAACTTCAGTTTCATGAACTTAATACCAGGCATATTACTAGCGGAGCCCTCCTTCTTACCCGTCTTATCTTAGTTGTGAACAATTTTATGAGATTTATTTTAACCTTACCTTTGGTCGTTTCTGGTATTTTACCGCCTTATAACAGTTATGTTAATAGCACACGAAATTTTAACGCGTAAAATAAAGAAAAAAAGAATTTTGAAATTTGGTCCGAATCGAAACGCACTGCTGGATGATACAACTATTACATTTAGACTTCTAGTTTTTAAAATGTTGATGCTATAGGAAAAGGTACACAGATTTCATTTAATAATTTAGCGTGTTCTTTTATTTATTTCAATGCGTACAAGTCGATTCATATGCCACAGATACAAATAAATATGCAGATCCCATAGTTATGTATGCCGGACTTATCGATATTAACTTTTGCACTCCGTTTTCCGTCTTAAAGATTCAACTAATGCATAAATTAGTTAGCAAAATAGTCAACGTTAACAATAGTTACTTTTAAATATACACTTGTTGCACTCGGTTTCTGTCCGTCTTATTTCCAACTTGGTGCAACGTTTTCTACATTAAATACGAATTTATAAAAATAGGCTTTATATTAGTTACTTATGTTTGCTAATCGGTAATTAGGTCTAAACAACATTATGTTTGTGCACACTTTTCGTCCAAGTACAGTGAAAGCTGCTGCGAGTGCGCGGTCTGTCAGAGTTGGCAGCTCATAGATCAGCTTAGCTATATTGTAACGTTTATTTATATAATTGTACAAGCGGGTTTCAAATAAATTACAAAATAATTGCATCAACAAATAAAACAAATGCTCACAAGGGGATGTACAAATAATAAGTTAAATCGTTTGACGACGTTAGCAAAATAAATTACAATCGAAAAAATTAAGTATCACTAGCTAAAAAGCGTTCAAAGAGTGTACAAAAAACGGAAATAAATTATAATACAAAATCGATGAGTGGTCGTTGCTTAGCTTAAACTCAGTCCAGGGCGATGCCCTGTATCCAGGCGCTCAGATCGCTGCCGTCCGACTCCATGATGATCTCGTCTGGCTCGTCGCTGGCCAGCAGATGCTGCGCTGCCGTCCGTCCGCTCAGATAAGCGCCGTGTACAGTGGAGTAGAAACTGGAATGAGTGTGCTCTCCGGCAAACACTATGGCGGGCTAAACAAATAGAACAAAATAAGTACGATTTGAGGGATTAGATTGTTTGGAGAATCCACCTTCATGGCCTGCGGCGTGGCGTACAAGGGCTGGGCCAGATTCTCAATGTCCTCCTGAGTGGCCCCAACGGGTATCGAGGTGTAGGCACCACCGGTGAAGTCCTGCGACTTCCAACTGGTGCTGAAATGGCAAGCAAACAGCATCGGTTAAGACACTTAACTTTTAAAGATAGGATTTAGGCTTGCTTACCACACACATCTCTTCGGTTTGGGCACGTATGGATCCTGAAGGAAATTCCTCAGTATTTCCGTACACTTTTCCGCCACCGCCTCGTGGGCTAGCGTCTCCATGTACTCCGCCTCCCGTCCCGAGACCCAGCCCAGGAGCAGGGTGTCCGTCACCTTGGCAAACGAGTATATCTTTTTGAACCAATTCTTACTGAGATACGCCTCGCTGGCCAGCTCTTCCTCGCTGCTGTTCATGTCTCGCTTGTCGTCGTCCCACAGCAGCATAATCTCTGATATATCGGCACTAAGGAACGGCCGCTCGTACTCTAAAAAGATCTTGTCCACGGTGCCGAACATGAGATTCTCGATGGACTCCTGCTTAAACTGCGGCAGCACCGGATCGAAGAGCGTGCGGTGGGAATTCTTTAGGACGCCTAGCGGTATGGTACATATCACATGGGCGGCGTGGAACACCCGACCGTCTTCGCAATCTACGCGCACATTGCCCGCAGGGAAATCACAATTGCTGCTGGAGTTTGACTCCACGGATCCGCCACGAAGTCCTCCCGTGGGCACCTCTGTCACCGTTCGCTCCGAGTCGTCCGAGTGCTCGTCCTCCGAGTTCTCATCGACGGTCTCCAGTCCAGTAAATGTCTTTTTCCGTTTCCAGTGTATTTTCTTAACAGGACATTTGGTTAGAATGGACTGCTTGGGTATCTGATCCCCCAGAGGTCGCAGGATGGAGCTGTATCCAGAGGGCAGCACAATGTTGCCTCCCTGTAGCTCTGTGTAGCTGCCTGCAAAAGAGATTGCATGAATAGTCATAAGATGAAGTGAACAAAAATGATTTATGGTCAATGTCCCACCTAGTTCGAGGAGATCCACCTCGTTCATGTTGTTGCAGCCGGTTATGCAGGTCTCACGCTTGAGCAAACAGTTGAAGATAGACTGCTTGAGACGCTTCTCCTTAGGATCCTGCACGGCGCTCAGGTAAATCTCGATCTCGTAGTTAATGTGCTCGCCCACGCTGTGGATGTCCGGTGGTGGGCTGTACTGACACAGGAAGTACTCGTCGCAGCGCCTTAAAAAGCAGACGTACGCCTCATATATCTCCTGCAGTATGCTGAACGGCACTTGGTGACCGTCCTCGGTGGTGGCCACCACCTTGTGCGGCTTTGGTACGTTAACTACGCTGACTAGACCATGGTGTACGGCCAGTTCGAAGATGGGGTTGCCCAGGACACCGTGTATCCAGTTGGCGCCCAGTTCAATCTATGAAAAATGAGATTATATTGGAATGTTAATATGGTAAACATTTCTAATGCAAGTGGCAAAAGCTTTTCTTTAATAGATAAAGGCCTTCAACTTGCCGATGATAAACTGATAAGCACTGACCTAGATGGTTATACTCTAGGGGAGTAAAATGAATGATTAAACTTTATAATAAGATCCCTTAAGTTATGAGAACGTACATAAGTACAAAATATTGTATTTTTTTAAACAGTTTAACTTATTAAATTAACATAAAATAAAAAGGGGGTTCTCATAAATTATAAAAACGACTACGTGATCGTTGGCCCGCAAACCCGTGAGTTTATTAGGGCATTGCACTAGATACGTCATCATTGGCTTAATTCAGAAAAGCCCTATCTTATCTTACCAAACGTAGCCGGAGAAAGTTGTGTAACTTATTATTTGAAAAGATACCACAACGGTCAAAACTAAACAAACAATTATAGAAAAACACATGGGTATAGGGAACTAAAAATACTTAAAAGCGAGCTGGATGCAATTAGGTAAATTATGAGGTTGCCCCACGGGGCCCATTAGCAAATGTAACAAATGGCACTCTAACAATAGGCCAACAAGGAACAGGAAACCCAAACGTTCTTAATAAAAATAGCATCAATGAAAAGCGACAACAGCTGACCGACTGCGCAGTGCTCGGAAAAATCTATAATCAACAGAAGGCGGCGCAGGGCGAAGAATCTGTTACAACATGCTCTCCGTTTTTCCAAACTAAGGGTATTTTTCCCAATTCCCGTGGTGTCATAAAAAGTTTGTTGTGGTTCATGGGCTTGGGGCTTACATAACGCCATGTACCTTCTGATTGTTGCTGAGCGGTATGGACACAATCCGTCCACCCACCCGGCCTCGTGCCTCCAGAATTAGGAAATCGTCGCAGCCGTTCTGCAAGAGGTGATTTGCAGCTGATAATCCAGCCATGCCGGCTCCTATGATCACGATCTTAACGTTGGTGTTAGCCGCTGAAGAGGTGGGTTGCTCCCCGGCTCCCCCGCTGCCGTTTCCCCCGCCAAGAGCTCCAGCTGCCGCAAAATCGGCCAGGCCCTCCTCTGTGGGCGAGGGCGCGGGTGTGGTGGGCTCCTCCTTATCGCCCATTGCTACACGTCTTTCTCTTTGTACATATGCGAGTTAATTGTGTTCCCCTAGTATTTATTTATATTTTTTTTTAGCGGTTTTCACGCCTCATTTCACTTTTTCTGCAGTTTTTCGCAGCCGAGTCGCGCGACTGTTTTGACGTTTATTTGACAGCAGTCGTTGCGGGTGGGGGAGGGCTCAGCAAACAGCTGTTTGGTTGGGTGTTTAGTACCGGTTTTTCGATCAAGAACATTGTTTGTCAACTTGTTTACTCTATATTTAAGAAGTTGTTATGTATTGCTTCTCATAAAATACAGTATTAATTAAAGTTTTTCTAAAATCTTGAAGAACAGCTGTTTGTGAGGGAGTTGCCACACCTGTTTCCACAAAGTAAACAAACTGTCCACAAGTAATCTGGCGTTTTACAGCACTGTTAAGGATATTGATAGTATAGTGTTTTCTTATTAGTTGATAAATAGATTGAAGCCAGTTTCAAAGCAAAATATTTTGTAATTGATTTGTTTATTGCTTTTTAACAAACCTAACAATTTTACTCTCAACCTTTTGTACCGATAAATATCAACAGTGGCTATTGAAGACCTGCCACCACTAACAGAGATGGCAGACAGTTCCAACTACACAAACACAAATTGCTCACTGATAAAAACACAAAGTTTGTAAATAATTGCTTAAGATTTGTAAATCAATACTTGAAGCACGAATAAAGAGCAAGCTATGTGATTGGCAAACGCTTTGGAACAATAGAAACCCGCAAGATGGCCGACGCCTACTGCCTGACGAACTTTATTGATTTTTCGCTGTCTCTGTCGCTGCCGCTGAAACACCACAATCGCATCAAGGTAAGCAATCTCACCTGTAATTTGATAGCCGACCACCCACTGATACGTGCAATCCCCTTCCCCCACCCCGTCGCAGTACACCTGCTTCGACATCTCCGACAGCTATATCATTTTCGGGGCCTCGTCCGGCTCGCTGTACCTATTCAATCGGAACGGGAAGTTTCTGCATCTGATCCCGAACAAACATGGAGCCATCACCAGTCTGAGTATCTCGGCAAATAGCAAATATGTGGCTTTTTCCACGCAACGATCGCTGATCTGCGTGTACGCCGTAAACCTGTCCGCCCAGGCCTCGCCGCAGGTGATCGTCACGCACCTCGACCAGGCGGTACAGGTGACCTGCATCCACTGGACGCAGGACGAGAAGCAGTTCTACTATGGCGACTCCCGCGGGCAGGTCAGCCTCGTGCTGCTCTCCTCGTTCATCGGCCACAGCCTGCTGCTCAACATGACGGTTCATCCGCTGCTCTACCTGGACTCGCCCATCGTCCAGATCGATGACTTCGAGTCCTTGCTGCTGGTGTCCAACTGCACCAAGTGCATACTCTGCAACACGGAGTACGAGGAGTACAAGCAGGTGGGTCATGTTTTTAAGGGGTACTCGGTCATTGCACTTAGCTCTTCTTAACTTTTTGTTGATTTCAGATAGGGAATCGCACGCGGGATGGCGCCTTTGGAGCCTGCTTCTTTGTATCGCCGCAGGAATCTTTGCAGCCATCTCGCATATACTGCGCCCGACCCGGCAGTAGGGTTTGGGAGGTGGACTTTGAGGGTGAGGTGATCCAAACACACCAGTTCAAGGCTTCCCTTGCCACCGCTCCCGCGAAAATTCAGCGACCTGGAAGCGGCACCGACGAACTAGACGCTAATGCTGAGCTGCTGGACCATCAACCGCAAAACCTTCAGTTCGCCAAGGTTCAAAGATTGAGCGAGGACTTCCTGCTGGCCTTCACAGAGCTCGGATTGTACGTGTTTGATGTGCGACGCTCGGCGGTGGTGCTGTGGTGCAATCAGTTTGAGAGAATAGCCGACTGCCGTTCCTCGGGCTCGGAGATCTTTGTGTTCACCCAATCGGGTGCACTTTACAGTGTTCAGCTGCAGACGCTTCAATCCCACGCCGTTTCCCTAATCCAGCAATCAAAATTGCTGCCCTGCGCAAACCTTCTGCGCCAGCATGTGCGATACTTTGCGGACAAGGCTCGCGAGGATTACGAGCTGAAACAGCTGAATCCTCTGAAGCAGCTGCTCATCGAGCGGCAGGAGTACGAGCTGCTGAACGATATATCAGTGATTTTTGATGCAATAACCCAGTGCACGGGCAGTGCTTTGGATACCCAAAGCTCTGGAGGAAGTTCCGCCACCACTGAACGCAGCCTGAGCGGAGGAAGTGCAGCGAAGCCAGCGCCCAAAGGAGTTTACGTTTTGGAGAACGCCTTCTGTGACAACCTGAAGCAGCCCCTCAAGTCAGGACACTTCAAGGACGCCCTGCTGACGGTAACTGGTAAATTCGGCAAGAACATCATAAAGTACAAGTTCAATATTTTCGCCGAAGAGCAGCAGCAGTTGGTCAGAGAACTAATCCCTGCCAGTGAGCGTTCGCTGCCATTCAAGGACATCAAAGCGCGCTATGAGTCGGGATCCGAGGATCAGGAGGAGGAGATTGTCAGCCGCTGTAGGAGACCGGCCCCACAGGCTCCGCACATCAGTCCCGAGGAGAAGACCCTCTACAATCTCTACCTTATCGCCAAGAGCGCCAAATTCAGTCGTACCCAGTGCGTCGAGCGGTATAGAGCGGTGTTCGATGAATATGCAGCAGGGGAGTTGGTGAACCTGCTCGAGAAATTGGCCCAGGTGATGGTGGAGCACGGTGATACGCCGGATCAAGCGCGACGCAACTGCTACGAAATGTACTTCGATTACCTGGATCCGGAGCTGATCTGGGAAGTGGACGATGCCACCAGGGATCACATAGCTGCGGGATTTGTGCTGTTAAATGCACCCGAAAACTCAGAGATTGTGAAATGTGAGCATTGCTCTTTCCCACTCCGTTTCGACACATCCTGTCAGTACCATGAGCTTGGAGCAGTGCTCCTCCGATATTTCTGGTCTCGCGGCGAGCAGCTCAAATGCTTCGACGTGGTTCAGTCTGTTCCGGCTCTACTAGATGTTTTAGCTAAATTCTACCTGGCCGAACAGAACCTCACCAAAGTGGTGGCCATCGTCCTGAACTACGGATTGCCAGAGCTCCTGGTGGACGTGGGCAAACAACTAAGCGTCGGAGCTTGGGCCCGCTGCTTCGAGCAGTTTGTTGAGCTTCAACGAGGGCGACTCGTGTGCGCCAATTGCGAATGCGTCTCTGGCGTGGAGCAGGAGCAGTTGGGTCGTCACTTCTTCTACAACTGGAACTGTTTCCTCAATATCGCACTGGATCACATGGCCGCCGAGGATACGCTGGCTTTGATCTTCAAGTGGAGCTCGTACATTCCAAACGACGCCATCGACCGGGAGTTCTACTCCCGCTGCCTGCTCAAGGGCTAAACGATGGAGCATTATTATATATATACGATACTATATAGCCATATTTATTGTTCCACTATTTAATCTCAAGCTAAGGCCAATACCAAAAGCATTTATTCTATATAAACATGTACACCCACGATATGTATATTCTAAATAGGAAAGTGCATGAATATATTCGAGAGTTCGAAATCGCGAGGCGAGTTTTTGGAAAGGGGGAAGCCTAGATATCTAGCTCTTATAAAATACAAACTTCTGCCAGTTTTAAAATAACTAACAAACTCCAAACCAATGCAAATTCCCTTGATTTTTGCTTCAAATCGAAGCGACTGACGCTTGGTAAAACAATTACACCTCAACATAGACACAAACATTTTCGGCCAAATTGATCAAAAAAATTTAACTGCTCAGTCAAGTTTCCCTTCCATTCGAGAACATCATCAGCCCAACGGAAGTCGACGTTTTGAAAAAGCGGAAGATAACCACATTTAGCTTAAATTGAATAGCGCGCCAAACAACTGCAACGATCTGGCAACGCTGACTTTGATGTCCACAGTGGTAAGTTAACATTTCCCAAAAATTGTGGCATCCGTTTCACGAAACTGTGTTAAGTATCGATAATTCGATTAGACCAGAAAAATAGCACGATAAAAATTCACTCGTTTTGTTCATGGTAACTCATTGTTAATGTTAAACGGGCGTTCTTGTTCATGTTAACCTTTCAAATAGCACGTTAACATAGACGTCTTAACAGAAAAAGGTCAAACTTAACATTTCAGAAAAGTAACGGTCCCAAAAAAAAATAGCACGATAAATATGTTTATGGCGATATGATTTTACCCATCCCTAATTACAACCCTATTTTTTAGACACGCGTCTGAAAGCGAAGAAAAAACGTGAACTCGTCGGAAAAGCAGAATTTTCCAAGCCCAGCAAAGTTGCGAACGCTTGTAATTGTCGTGGCACAAGCAGGCCAGCCGAATCCGATACGGAAACGTCTCAGTTTCAAGCCGAACAAAGGAATTCTGTGAACAAAAGAACTGAAAAAAAAGTACAGAACCCAGACCTCGTTAGAAATTTCATACGAGAACGCAGTAGCTTGTGGAACGTAAGAAGTTTTCGGAAAAACTAAGGAAAAACGTATAGACACCAAGTGCAACACAAACACAACGATCGTATACATTTTTTTGTCGCAAATTGCAAGTGTGCACCCCAAAAAACAGAAGCGTAACCATTGCAAAATTTTCCTAAACGGAAAGCAAGAAAAAAAAAGCAACTGATTGGAGGATAATATGAGTAATGCTATTAACCAAAATGGCACAGGTCTAGAGCAGCAAGTAAGTAGAGTGACAGACGTCGGAGAGGGGTGAAAAAGTATACTATATGGGGGGGAAAAGTATATACATATGTATATATATACATAAGTGGTGAGTGCATGTGTGCGTGTGTGTGATGCTCATGCGGCTATTGGACGATGTTCGGCTAAAAATTTATTGATTTCATAACACATCGAGCGTATCGCTCTTTTACAACGGTGAATCGTGTCCGTGAGAGTTGCGTGTGTATGTGTGCTTATAGGTTCTTCTTCGTCATTCCAATTTGTAATTTCTTTTGTGTAATTTTTGCTCGCTTGCCTCCAATTTGACATGTGTATATTATATATGAAAGTTTCCACTCGCCAAGCATGTTCGTGTGAGTGTGCGAGCAGTGCCGCTGTTCTAAGGTTGCTATGTGTGTGCGTTTGTCTGGTCATACTTTGCCCTCTCGCTCGCGCACATGTGGAAGCTGTTGTAAATAGGGTTACCAGGGGTCTGCAATCTAGTCATACATTTCAAGGGTGATTTCGAAAAAAATGGGTTATTACAATTAGGCTTTGAGTAAATGATTTTTTCAAAGTAACATTTTTTTTACTCGAATTGTTTATTATTTTATATATTTAAAACGTTAATTTATTCGTCTTTAAAAAAAATACTGTTCTTTAACCATACTACATACAAGTTCATTTCATTCGGGATTCCCCGCTCTAGTTATTAAATATTTGCGAACGAGTGGCCAGTGATTTTTATACGGTTTATAAAAATATCCGAACCTATTAAATTTTAAGATTCTTGACTTTTCTAGTAAACGGTTAATAAGGTCTAGCTTACTTATCAAAATTATAAATTTAAATAAGTACAAACAAGAAACAAAGTAATATTTCATGAATGGTTGCACTTTTAAATCATTATATTAAATATGTGTGTGCATAGTTCCCAACAGGTTCCACATTGTTTTGACTTACGTCCCACAGCCGGGCTTATTCTTGTTCTTCCACTTTGTCCGCGATTTATTTAGCTATGTGTGGGTGGCCCGTTCCCATGTTGTTTTTGTTGCGTTGCTAGGCGGCCTCTCTTTGTGTTACAAGCAGCCTGTGAGTGCGAGTAAGACGAATACATGGAGAGAGTAGGTCCGACGCTGCGGAGCAGAGTACGGAATTCAAAATCAAAGCTTTAAACTAGTTGCGCCGCTCTCTCTCTCTCCCTCTTTGTATATATTCCAGAGATTTGCACGTATTCATATACACACGTTGCGCTAGAAAGAGGAAGCAGTAAATAGCACATGTTGCTAAGCGGGAGTGGAGAAGTTTTAGCGGTTCTGGAGATCTTCCTCCTCCTTCCACATTAAAACCTGGAGCAATCCGTCTATCTCAAACATGCATTTGTGTGTGAACGTATTAAATAAACAGCTGCGTTCAAATTAATACAAACAGAAATTCTATCTGTAATAATCTTTTTGAATTTTTCTTATACAGCTATTTCTTATTTATAAAAAGATTTTTTTTTAAATCAGAAACTCTAAATATTAAAAATTAGTGCCTTCTTAAAATTGATTTATTTTTTAAAAAACTTTTGTATATTGTTGGTATAGGGCTACAAATACAAATGATGCCTGTAACTTTTTTTTTTGGTTCTAACTATTACTCATACTGTATTCACTTCTCTTTCAGGTTGCTGGTCTGGACTTGAATGGCGGCTCTGCTGACTACAGCGGCCCCATAACAAGCAAGACTTCCACTAACTCGGTCACCGGTGGTGTGTATGTGCCCCCGCATCTTCGTGGTGGTGGTGGCAATAACAACGCAGCGGACGCAGAGAGCCAGGGCCAAGGACAAGGTCAGGGCTTTGACTCGAGAGCCGCGAATCCGCGCCAGGACAGCAGGGACCCGCAGCAGCCGCGCGGCGGAGGCGAATACCGCAGGGGCGGCGGCGGCGGAAGTCGGGGCTTCAATCGCCAGAGCGGCGACTACGGTAGTTTTGGAAGCGGCGGTGGTGGCGGCGGACGACGTGGAGGACGTTACGAGGACAACTACAACGGTGAGTCCTTACTCCTCAGAATACTAAAAAAGAAAAACCCGAGTATTGAAGATTCCCTTCCCTTAAAAAAAAAAGCCAGACACAATAAACTTCCAGTCTCCAATAAACAGCGTAGTATAAACGAAAAACCGTTAACAGAACCTCTTCAATTACAAATACATCAGGCTGCTGAAATAGGGGCGCAGCTCATCAAATTAAAACTAACAAATAAAATAAGACGCAAAAAGCGCCATAATCTTATGAAAAATGTGGAAACTGCTAAATTTGTTAAAAATGATAAAGAAATGTACTACTGGTGGAAGAAAGCCTATGAGTAATGTGTCTTATGGTCGGGTAAAACTTTTACTTAATTTTAAGTTCTTTTGATTTTTTAATGTTAAATTTTTAGTTTTTTTGTTGTTTATAATTATTGAATATAGATAATTTAATTTTTTATACACATATATGTAAAATACTTCAAACCATACTTAACTTGCCCATTAAAGATAGTCCTAGCCAGATTTCAATTGGGCCTGGATGGCGGGTACAAGAGCAAACTGCGTTCAAATTTTAAATTGAAAACAATTTTATAGAAAATAGGTTTGAAGCACGTGCTCCATCTTATCTCTGTCAATCATACAATACATCCAGATACAGTAAAATAAATGTTTCAAAACAGCAAAATTTCAAGCAAAAATATAAAATCTTTTGTAAAATGGAGTAAGTAAACGAAATCACACCTTCGTTTCAGTTTTTCAGTTCCTTGCACTTATTTTAACTCAATTTAATGTTATTTCGCGTTGCTCTTTCCCAAGAATATTCATAACTAAGTCGAAATTCATTGCAGGTGGTGAATTTGACTCGCGTCGCGGCGGCGACTGGAATCGCAGCGGAGGAGGAGGAGGTGGCCGCGGCTTCGGACGTGGACCTTCGTACCGCGGCAACGGCGGTGGAAGCGGAAACGCTCTTGACGAGCAGACTGGCGAGGATGGCCAGCCACAGCAGCAGCAGCAGCCCCGCAACGACCGCTGGCAGGAGCCAGAGCGTCCGGCCGGATTTGAGGGAGGAGAGGGCGGACCACCTGGCGGCGGCAACAGAAGCTTCAATAACCGCGGCGAGCGCGGAGGCGGCGGCGGCTACAACAGCCGTTGGAAGGAGGGCGGCGGCGGCAACGTCGACTACACAAAGCTGGGCGCCCGAGACGAGCGCCTGGAGGTGGAGCTGTTCGGCGTGGGCAACACGGGAATCAATTTTGACAAATACGAGGATATACCCGTGGAGGCGACGGGCCAGAATGTGCCCCCGAACATCACATCGTTCGATGATGTGCAGCTGACGGAGATCATCCGCAACAACGTGAGCCTAGCGCGTTATGACAAACCGACACCGGTGCAGAAGCACGCAATTCCGATCATCATCAATGGTCGGGACTTGATGGCCTGCGCCCAAACCGGATCCGGCAAAACGGCCGCCTTTTTGGTGCCGATTCTCAACCAGATGTACGAGCACGGACACTCGGCTCCACCACAGAGCAACCGGCAGTACAGCCGCCGCAAGCAGTATCCGCTGGGTCTGGTGCTGGCACCGACCCGCGAGCTGGCCACCCAGATCTTCGAGGAGGCCAAGAAGTTCTCCTACCGCTCCCGGATGCGTCCGGCAGTACTGTACGGCGGAAACAACACCAGCGAGCAGATGCGCGAGCTGGACCGCGGCTGCCACTTGATTGTGGCCACACCCGGCCGCCTTGAGGACATGATCACGCGCGGTAAGGTGGGACTGGAGAATATTCGTTTCCTGGTCCTGGACGAAGCTGATCGCATGTTGGACATGGGCTTTGAGCCCCAGATTCGGCGCATCGTCGAGCAGCTAAACATGCCGCCAACCGGGCAGCGCCAGACGCTCATGTTCTCGGCCACATTCCCCAAGCAGATCCAGGAGCTGGCCAGCGATTTTCTCAGCAACTACATTTTCTTGGCCGTAGGTCGTGTGGGCTCCACCTCCGAGAATATTACGCAGACGATTCTGTGGGTCTACGAGCCAGACAAGCGCTCTTATCTGCTGGATCTGCTCTCGTCCATTCGCGATGGACCCGAGTACAGCAAGGACAGCCTGACGCTGATCTTTGTGGAGACGAAGAAGGGTGCAGACTCGCTGGAGGAGTTCCTGTACCAATGCAACCATCCGGTGACCAGCATTCACGGAGATCGCACCCAGAAGGAGCGTGAGGAAGCGCTGCGGTGCTTCCGCTCGGGCGACTGCCCCATCCTGGTTGCCACTGCAGTGGCGGCCCGAGGCCTGGACATTCCGCACGTCAAGCACGTTATTAACTTTGACCTGCCCTCGGATGTGGAGGAGTATGTGCACCGAATCGGACGTACTGGCCGCATGGGAAACCTTGGAGTGGCCACCTCCTTCTTCAACGAGAAGAACCGCAACATTTGCTCCGATCTGCTGGAGCTGCTGATCGAGACGAAGCAGGAGATTCCTAACTTCATGGAGGACATGAGCTCGGATCGCGGGCATAGCGGAATCAAGCGAGGAGGGCGCGGCGGTGGCCGTTATGGCGGATCAGGCTTTGGATCCAGGGATTACCGTCAAAGCTCCGGCGGCGGTGGAGGCGGCGGACGCAGTGGTCCCCCACCACGTAGCAGTGGCTCCGGAGGAGGCGGTGGCAGCTACCGCAGCAACGGAAACTCGTACGGTAAGTTTGGTGAGTGGGACCATCAAATGTTCCCAGTTTGAAAAGAGATACTAAAAGATTGTTACTTTTAATTTAGGTGGCAACTCAGGCGGCGGTGGATACTTTGGCGGTGGAGCCGGCGGAGGCTCCTATGGCGGCTCTTATGGCGGCGGTGCCGCGCAGTCGGGCAACGGACCTGACTGGTGGGGTCAATGAGCAAGGCCCCAGCTTCAGGCAAACGTCCTGGACCAGCAGCAGCATCAGCAGTCGCATCGTAGCCACTTTCGCAACTAACCAAACGGAGAAAACAAAGTCGATAACAACTATATATATATGTGCACACACGTATACTATATAGAAACAGCAAATGTGAAAGAGAAAACTGTCTGTGCGCAGCGCAACACAAAACACGAAAATACAGAAAAGATACACAGATGCACCCTCCACCCTCGTTTAGCAATTCACTCCTTACTCACAACCTCAAAACCAGGAGCAAACATTAATAATAAATTGTGCAAATCCATCGCGAAAGTATATTACGTTCATGTATAGCCAGCCCCAAAAACCCTAGGCCCTCGTCCCATCCCCCATCCCATCCCTATATTTTATGGAACCGAAGCGTATAGTTGAAGGATATGCAAACATACATATTAAAAATATGCTAAACAACCACAAATATTAAGAATATTTAAGCAACTGATACAATTTTGAATTTTTGTCCATAAGTTATTTTTCTCACACATCATTTTCTTGGAACTCTTAAAATACACATATATAGATATATATACTGTCGATATCGGATCAAGACGATGAATGCGCAAAACCTTGAACTTCAATTGATGATTTTAAACGAAAAAACATAAATAGTAATGGTATATATATTTAAAAGTATATACATCGAGATATAATGTACTATATGAAACGAGAAACCAACACAAACAAAAAATAATTAAAAACAAAGTTTGCTAAACTTAAATTTAATAATTTAGCAAATGAAAAAAGAGCTCGTCTGTTTTTGTACTTATTATGATTTTCAGGTGTAGTCTGGTTTTGATGTCTCAATGGCTGCCATGATGAAGGTTGGAGATTTTTTAGAAAACTTCAGTTTTGTATAGCTGGTATTTATGCCTATTTTTAACGTAAGCAATTTGTCAGATACATTTTTGATTGTAGATTAGTTTTGTGTATAGACATGTTATCTTTTTATATACACGTTCTAAAACCACAAATAATTTGTTGTTCGATTAAGATTTATTTACTAATTCTTATCAGCTTTAAATCAATATCACTGATAAGAATTGGCAAGTACATTTTTCTTTATTAGGGGTCCTGAGTTTATAAAGTGTTGCGATTCAAAACACTTCGTGTATTTTTGTTGCTTAGACCTTTATAATTTCGCATTCCTACCTCCAGCTTCACCTCGTTCCCGGTTTTTATCTACCCGTGCTTGAATAAATTTAAAAGGTAATATCTATAGACGCACTAGGTTAGTGACCCCTTGGAAGCTTCTCAGCCAAGAGCTTTGTCACCGTGTTCCCCCTACCAAAGCATCAAGTAGGCAATTTATAGTAAAAGGGCTAATTTAAAGTGCAACTTGAGGGGAGAATATGCAAAATAAAAGTGCAGCAAACAGCGAGGAGGAAGTGACGATCGCGGCCGCCTACCGACTCTCGCTAATTAGATTAGATTAGGCAAACTTGTTTACTTTGCTGTGATGTTGCCCGTAGGCCAGGGGGAGCATGCCAGCGTTGTCGATTCTTTGTCTGTCCCGTCAGATAAATTTGTTGGGAGAGCAAAGCTCAGAGCTTCTGGTTCGGTGGTTGACATTTTAAACGTCGTGGGCTCTTGACTAGGCCACACCCCGTTCTTTTCTCCGGAGATTTGATCGGGAATTTTTGGTGCATTTTGTGTTTTTGCGGATCTCAGCTGTGTCAATTTCAGGCCCGCAACTCAAACACATCGAATATGCAGAAGCCGCAACATGGTCTGTGCTGGATGTTGCTGCTCTTGGGATCGCTGATCGCTACCTTCATGCTGGCCTTCAGCTACTGGATGTTTGTGCCGAGGAACTACAGCGTTTCTGAGATAAAGTTCTCCATGCCGCCAGCTTCAGTGCCCGTGGAACTCAAGCTCAGGCAGAGGCCTCCGTTCATCTACCAGATATTGCATTAGAACGACAATGTAGTCTGTATATGCTATGTAATCTTACGCTAGTTTAACAATAAATTACATTTACAAAGAAGCTGTTTAGGTGGCTGGTTTAAGCTAGCAGGCATCACAAGTTAGTGGATTAGAATCAGACGTCCGACTTCTGGTTGAGGGCTGCATATCCCACGGGGATCTCCTTCATCTCGGTCTGGAGGCAGAGGAACTCGCCGCCTATGCACATTATCGTCCCTGTGATTACGTTAAGCAGCCACCAGGATGCGTTGGCGGGAAAGGAGCGGTTGTACCACCAGCAGATGAGCAAATGCAGGACGTGAAAGGTGCAGCTAGATAGAAAGAGAGGTCCTCATTAAATGTGGTAAATGCATCACATAGATAGTGAGTGACTAAAGTGATTTTACTAGTCTGTGTTTTTAAAATTAAAATGTTATTAATCTGTTAACTGATTTTTAGGAAATTTAAGGTTGAAAGAGAGGTGCACACCTGAAGTCCAGACAGAGCTTGGCCCGTCTCACAATGCACCACAATGCCAAGGAAGCCAGGAAAGCATTGCAGACAAATGCGCATATCACTAGCCGACCACCCAGGTCATAGATGTGAATCTCCTAGAAGCGGGAATAAGTCAGTGGTTATTAAAGTGGTACAAGCTTCCCAAGACCCCGAACAGCATACATGGTACTCGAACAAGTGATCCAGGCTGTAGTTGTCCCCGGACAACTTGTTGGCCACGAAGACGAGCAGACCAAGTGTGAAGTACACGCAGAACTGCATCGATACGATCTGTGACGACAGCAGCGTGGGATCCCACTGGGTGTTGCGAAAGGTTCCGCCCTTCATGGTTGCCCCGGGTTTCCAAATTTGTGGCCAAAAAGCAAAGTCTCCAGAGTTTCAGCTGGCCATAACAAACTGACTCAGTCCCTAGAGGTGGGAGCAATAGCTATCGATTGCTGGTATCGTATATTTCCGCTTACTGTGCGTCCATGAATTTACACTCAAAATGAACACCTGCATCCTAAATTAAATTTATTATAAAAGTACATTGTAGGCCACATAAACTTTTGTACTTTTGTTAACGGACTGCAGTTGAAGATCACCTGTTGTTTCGGCAAGCCATAATCGATAGGCAGCGATAGTCGCAGTGGATCAGGATCACTTGAATTGAATGCAATGCAAAAAACACAGAGAATGGTGAGTAAAGCTGGGCTTTTAATAGGAACGGATCTAAAGTGGTTCCTCCCACAGGGCCGCCTTGTCTCGCTGGGCATCGTGACGGTCGGAGCAGCCGCCCTTGTGACGGGCATTACGGCGTACAAAAACCAGGACCAGTTGTTCCGCACCTTTGTTATGCCTGCTGTGCGCCTCCTTCCGGCGGAAACCAGCCACCAACTGGCCGTGCTGGCCTGCAAGTACCGCGTGTGTCCGGTCTCCCAGTACCAGGACGATCTGAATCTGCACACGCCGTTCTTTGGCCGGCTGCTCAGCAACCCGATCGGCATTGCCGCTGGATTCGATAAGAACGCGGAGGCCGTGGGCGGACTGCAAGACCTGGGATTCGGCTTCATCGAGGTGGGGACCGTCACTCCGGCCGCCCAGGAGGGAAATCCCAAACCGAGGGTTTTCCGCCTGGTCGACGATCGGGCCATCATTAACCGGTACGGCTTTAACAGCGAAGGGCACCAGGCAGTGCTCCAGCGGCTGCGCCTGCTCCGCAGCAAGGAGGACTTCAACGGCGTGGTGGGCGTCAATCTGGGCCGCAATAAGTCAACCATGAGTCCAGTTGCAGACTATGTGCAGGGTGTGCGCGTGTTTGGCCCGGTAGCGGACTACCTGGTCATCAACGTGAGCAGCCCGAACACAAAGGGCCTGCGGGACATGCAGGGCAAGGAGAAGCTGCAGGAGCTCCTCGAGCACGTAAACGAGTCCCGGTCGCACCTGGACAAGAACAAGAACGTGCCCATCTTTCTGAAACTGTCGCCCGATCTGTCGCTGGACGACATGAAGGACATCGTGTGGGTGATCAAGCGAAAGAAGAGTCCCGTTGATGGCCTGATCGTGTCCAACACAACGATTTCCCGGGAGCACGTCCAGTCCAACAAGTTGGCCGAGGAGGCGGGCGGACTGAGTGGGCCGCCGCTCAAGGCTCGCTCCACGGAGATGATCGCTCAGATGTACGACCTCACCGGCGGCAAGGTTCCCATCATCGGCGTCGGCGGGGTCGCTTCCGGCTACGATGCCTACGAAAAGATCGAGGCTGGTGCCTCGTACGTCCAGGTCTACACTGCCCTGGTGTACGAGGGACCCGATCTCGTGGACCGCATCAAGGCGGAGCTATCGTCGCTGATCACCCAGAAGGGGCACAAAAGCGTGGCGGACGTGGTGGGCACCAAGTCCAAGTTCTACCTGCCCAAGAAATGAGACGATGCAGTGGTTTCGATTTGTTTCATTTGCGTACAACTAAGCTCTCTCATCTCTCCTGGTTTTGGTTCGGTATAACTAGTAAATTAGATCCAACAATTTTTCAACGGACTTTCATTGGAGCTTTGGTTTGTCTCTCCTAGTCTTTGGTATTCCTAAGGGCTCTCATTGGCCCGCTGCACGGTGAGCACGCGCCCTTCCAGGAAGTGGTTGTTTTGGTTGCTGGCACTGTTGAAGGCGTCCCGCTGGCTGAAGACCACGAATCCGTAGTGCTTGGAGAGGCCCAGTTGCCGGTCGAAGACAACCTCTGCGTTGGCCACGTGCCCATAGCGCGAGAAGTACGTCCGCAGCTCCTTGCTGCTAATTGTCCACGGCAGGTTGCCCACAAACAATTTGTAGCTGCTGCGCGCGAATCCGCTGGACATGATTATGAAGACTTCTGGGCTTAGTAGTGACGAGTAATGGTGCTCTGATGAAAAGGTGGCGCAGGTCGATTGAAAAGTGGTTCTGACGTCACTTTTTGACAGTATTTTGTTTTTTTTAAGGGGGGCACTATTCGTTTTAAATAAAAGGATTACCTACCCTGTCTATCGCTAAAAACAATTTAAATGCAAGATTTTAAGATGGGTCATATTATCTTGTAATACAAAATTGTGTTTTTTGTTTTAACAAAATTACAGATTTTTCAAATCTTTAGTGTTCGGTTGGGAACTAAATATAATTAAATTTCTTTTATGGACATTCAAGTTGAATAAGTAAGATTTTTTTTTAATTTAAAAGTTTTTGTTTATAAATTTTAGATTGTTTAGTAACCTCACAATCCATCCGACGTGCAGGGCTGCCTATCGGCATTTATCCTGCAGCCCTATCGACCGCTCTGCGGTGCTCTATCGATAGGCCGCAAATAATCATTGTTTCATCTCTAGCTCTTTTAAGTTTTGGTTGCGCTATTTATGTAAATGTTGAGCGAAATTGCTGAAAAAGTGCATAGCTGTGCGCTCGATTGCTGAAAAAGTAGTTGCGTTGCATCCAGCTAAGAGCCAAGTATTGGTGGCGAGCGTCAAAGCGATCGGCGGGCCAAGCGCAGCGACAGTCGACGTGTTGTATTCGGGGCGCGGCGCCTGCAGAAAACGGACATCCTCAGGACATCCGCACAAAGCGACATCGATACTTTCAGTTTCAGCCAGTGACCCCGCGCGACGCACCGCACACAATGGCCGAGCGACCGAAAAATTTGTTCGCAAGTAAGTACCCTTTGACTTCGACCGCCCACGCATGTCTCCATGCACACACATATGCAGGCAGGAGGTACACACTCGCGAAGCCCACACGGTTGAGTGACGCATAGATGGGAAATCGGGTGAAGCGGTGATAAGCCATAGCCATAGGTAAATAAAGGTGACTTTTCCTTAATTTTTGCAGCCGGATCCAGTCGCTCCCGAAATCCCCCGGATCAGCTCAGCCTGAACAACCTCAGCATTCGCCATCCGCCCTCGTCCACTTCGTCGACCTCGTCGGGATCCACATCCTCGGGCTCTAGTTCCTCATCGCAGCACAACAATGTGACCCGCAGCTTCGGTGCCCAGCAGCCACAGCAGCAGCCGGCGCCGGCAGTGGTCAGCCATGTGCCCGCAGCTTCGGTGGCTTCGAGCAGCAGCAGTAGCAGCACCGCCGCCGATCGTCATCGGGAGAGGATTCGCCAGCAGGCCTGTGGCAAGCTGCAGTTTGGAGAGGGCGGCGCCAACACACACACTTTTACTTCTGACGATCTCGAGGATGAGGGGGAAATAGGGCGAGGAGCCTTTGGTGCCGTCAACAAGATGATATTCAAAAAACTGGACAAGGTAATGGCAGTTAAGCGCATTCGCTCCACCGTTGACGAGAAGGAACAAAAGCAGCTCCTAATGGATCTCGAGGTGGTCATGAAGTCCAACGAGTGCATCTACATCGTTCAGTTCTACGGTGCGCTTTTTAAGGAGGGCGACTGCTGGATTTGCATGGAGCTGATGGACACATCGCTGGACAAGTTTTACAAGTACATCTACGAAAAGCAGCAGCGCCACATTCCAGAGTCCATTCTAGCCAAAATCACAGTGGCCACGGTTAATGCACTCAACTATCTGAAGGAAGAACTAAAGATCATCCATCGGGATGTCAAGCCGAGCAATATCTTGCTCCACCGTCGCGGAGACATAAAGTTGTGTGATTTTGGCATTTCGGGTCAGCTGGTTGATTCGATTGCCAAGACAAAGGATGCGGGCTGCAGGCCCTACATGGCGGTAATGAAACCTACACCTCTCTTAAGCAGTTTACTATAATTTAATGCTTTTTCTACAGCCTGAACGCATTGATCCAGAGCGCGCCAAGGGCTACGATGTACGAAGCGATGTTTGGTCTTTGGGCATCACCTTAATGGAGGTGGCGACAGGCAATTTCCCCTACCGCAAATGGGACTCGGTCTTCGAACAGTTGTGCCAGGTAAGAACAGCTTTTGGGTAATGGGTAATAAGGGTAATTTATTTGAGTTCTGGATTCAGTCTAATTAAAAAAAACACGAATACAAAACCTTATGTTTAATTATATTTCCAGGTTGTGCAAGGTGAACCGCCGAGACTTATGACCTCCTATAATGGGATGGAATTCTCCAAAGAGTTTGTCGACTTTGTCAACACTTGGTAAGCATAAATAAAGGCGATTTCGGTTAAAATTCCCATCTTATTAATGTATTTTTTACAGCCTGATTAAGAAGGAGAGCGATCGGCCAAAATATAGCCGGCTGCTAGAGATGCCCTTCATCCGTCGCGGTGAGACGAGCCACACCGATGTGGCAGTGTATGTGGCCGACATCCTTGAGTCCATGGAGAAAGACGGCATCACACAATTTACAGCCAACCAGCAGGCGGAGAGTTAATCACCCTATGCAAAGAAGCAAGTCATAAATTAACTAAGAATAACCAACAACAACAAGCGAACTAAGCAGAAGGGGTGGAAAGAAATCTTAAATTGTTGTCTACTTTGTAGCATTCGTAGAAACCGTAGCGCGTATTTTGTTAAACAGAAAAACAAAACTATGCAAAAAGTGTGTACGATCATACTAAGCGAAATGTGTGTATAGTTTAAAACCCCAAAAAGCCTATGTAATTCAACAATTTATGTGTTCGCAGTTTTGTGCGCTGACTTTATGTTTAAAATCAATTTTTGTTAAAAGCAGGCGGTCAGCTTGGTATAGTCAAGTTTTTCGGCCAATAATTTGACCAGCTTTAGACTCAAAGCTCAGCCAAGCAAGCATTTTATAATCCGGTGGATTTATATATCATTTTTGATGATACAAGTTCTATAATAAACAACCACAGGCGAAAATCAAGCAATATTTGTACAACTCTTCGTGGGTTAACTTAATGTTAACTATCCATACAATCTAATAAAAACATCAATATGCGTTAACAGAAATAAATTTTAAATTTTATTTTTAGCCGATTTTGTAACCCTGTTATAATTTTTTATTTGCGTATAAAAATTATTGTGAAAAGCTTTAAATAACTGTCAAGCGGCTGAGATGTTTAAATTGTAGAAAAAATTATTGCAGCAAAATGCAAAATTAATCCCATAAAATATTACAAATTTAGCCACAACACCGACACATACACACTCCACACACATGTACACACGTTTTTATGCGTAGTAATTAGTTGTAAGCAAAGCAAAAATATTTAGCAAAAGTTACAGCTACAAAAAACAAAAGTCATGTGAAAACTGAAAATAAAACAAAATAAATGTATTGTGCCTAAGTATAAACCGAAAATATAAAAACTCATCAAGAGAACTACAACCTAATTATAATCAAAAACCATAAGCCATATATAAAACTTAGCCTAGCTTTTAAACCCAAGCTTATATTGCCGTTCAGCATAGTGCCAGTCCCTCCCTAAAAACACAACCAAACAATTTCACCGTCTATGTCCCCGTCTCAAAAAAAAAACAAAAACAAAAACCAATGTTTTTTGATTAACATTTTTGTGCAAGCGTTGATGTGAAAGCAGAGTTTATTTTGTATACATATATACATACATGCATGATATATTTGCACGGGTTGCATATAGAGTAAGCAACGCAACCAGAGCCTGCAGCAATTTTCTTCCTTTTTTGTTGTAGTTTATTTGCTAAATAAAATCCGACAGCATGCCGCATTTAGCGCGGAAATATATACAAATGTAAAATATATTTTTATTAAGCGAACTAACATCCCAGAACTTGCAAATAAAGTAGTCAAGCAGTGAAATGTTCGGCCTGCCGAGCCTGGTTCGTCCTTGGGATAAAATTTATATAAAATAAATATTTATTTATAAAAGAGATGACATGCATTAAAATAATCTAAGACGAAAGTTATTAAACATTCCGTTCAACCAACCATTTTGGATGATTGAAATACCACACATGTAAGGGCCTACATCTCTGATAAAATAGTTTCTATAGTTGCTGACACAACATAACAATGGTGGCATGCTAACTGACCACAATGTTGAATTTAATAACCAAATCAAGAGGTGGTATAGTTGAAAACAATTACCTAAGTACTTGGGCTGAACCTTTTGATATTTGTAACTAAAGGTAGAACTAATAACCATTATATACTACTCATGTGTAATGCCAGGAATAATGCTATCGCGAGTCGTCAATATTTTTGACAATAAATGGAGTAAAATGTATTTGTAAAGTGAGAAAAACTGTAGGTCCCTTGAAATTATGTGGCGAGGACATATGGTTTATGTATATATGGTAGATATACTAAGGACCTATGACTGGCAAATATTTATATACTAGCTACAAGTCAAGAAAAGCACTTGTGGCTACTGATCCCCCAAACATTATTTCAAAATGAAATCAAACACCAAACCCCGAAGATTGGCTTCCATTGATCCAAGGCCTTTAAATACAATTAAATCGCTAATTTATGCCACAGCATAAAGCTCTTTACTAAATCTAACCAATGACAAAACTGGAAACGCAACGTCCACAAAAGTATAAGTATTTGCAAATTTTTAAACCTAGCTTACACATAAGAGGAGAGTGCTGAATTTCTAAACACTTGAGGGATCCCACAGTATGGGTCCATATCCTAAGTAAAACCCATTTGAGAACCCGGAGACGCTCACTCAACACATAGCGCACTAAGTTTTACCTACTAACAGCCTATACGAATAACCCCGGCTTGTGTCTCTAACTCGTCAAAAACTAAACTTACACAAGGATAACCAATCACTGAAGATACACACAGATAAAACACAAAGTACTGTTGAACAAAATTGAAAAAGCAAAACACCACAAGTAAAACAATTTGTAAAAATATTAATAGCAAATAAAAATTATAATTCAGAAACTCAATTAATGCGTAATAGCAGTGTAAATGGGGTTGTGATTGGGCATTGGCACTCATGGCCGGACACGCCCACTCAGCAGACGTATCCGTTGGCAAAATTGCTAGTTAAAATATGAGTATAATCCAAGAACCATCAACGCATGAAAGCGGTGTTTGCTACTCTTCCAATATGCGGGATTTTTACTTTCTTTCACTTTTTGTTCAAAATTTAAAAACATTTGGTTTGAATTAAATTAAAATAGAACTCATAACTATTAATCTTCTAAAATCATATGTTTTAAATATTTCCCTATTTTCAAGAATCTATTTTTAATTAAAAATTTTAAAAAGCAATGAACAGTTAATTTTTAAAATTGTGTCATGAAACAAAATCCTTTTTTTTTTTTAAACCATTTGTATCTTAAAGGGTATCAAAAATCACTTGTATTTTCCATCGGTTTTCTGGCATGTGTTTGGCCTAGTGCATATTATTACCGACTGGTATAATTTTGAGGGGCACGCGACATGCATGAAAATCGGCACACAAACGAAATTTGTCCCACAACATGGTGGGCATATAAAGCGCCAAATTAAAGCCACAAATGCGTAAATCCCGGCTAGGAGAACTCGTTAATATTCATACATCTATACGTACAACCACCACTTTTGACCGATTCATAGGTGGATATTAGTGAAAAAGCAGGAAACCCAGATGAGTCGTGGTCGCGAAGCCAAGCCAATAGGTTTATTTTGAGAGGCTTAGTTGAAAAAAAAACGGGAAGTAAATCCCTAGAAAATCGGTCAATTAGTCTAGCTAAAGTTTTTTGATTTTTTGGCATCCATTGACGACTTGTGCTCGTCCGTCGTACATATACAAATCTGAATGGAACTTTGAGCTGGGGAGAAGTTGGCTCAGTCTGCCTTCGAACGTTGTGCGTGGAGCAATTTATTTTCGGGTTGCGGATAGGGGTCTGCCAGGTTCAACGACATGCTGGCCTGCATCATTTTAATCGGCTGGCTGCTGCTGGTTTTGATATACTTCCTATGGAGCCGGCGAAGGTATTATAAAGCCGCCTGGCAGCTCCGGGGACCCATTGGCTGGCCCTTAATCGGGATGGGCTTACAGATGATGAACCCGGAGAGTAAGAGTAAAAATGTTTTCACAAAGGCCGCTGATAACTGAATATTTGGGCAGCCTTTTTGCAGTACATGGATGGCTTGTCACGGCAGTTTAAGGCCCCCTTCATTTCCTGGATGGGCACCAAATGTTTTCTGTACGTCAACGATCCAAACAGCGTGGAGCAGATATTTAATTCGACACACTGCACCAACAAGGGGGATTTCTATCGATTCATGAGCTCGGCTATAGGAGACGGACTGTTTACATCCAGTTCTCCGCGTTGGCACAAACATCGTCGGCTCATTAATCCCGCCTTTGGTCGCCAGATTCTGAGCCAATTCCTGCCCATTTTCAATGCCGAGGCGCAGGTCCTGCTGCAAAAGCTGGAGCTGGAGGGTGTGCAGCATGGCAAGCGACTAGAGATCTATCAAATCCTCAAGAAAATCGTCCTGGAAGCAGCTTGCCGTAAGTTTCAACGCCATTCTGCGATTTTTCGTTTTCAAACTTCATTGTTTACAGAGACAACGATGGGCAAGAAAATGAATTTTCAGCACGATGGATCAATGGCCATATTTGAGGCTTATAATGGGTGAGTAAGATTGGTAAAAGCCATTAATTAAATTAATGAAATTTTGTTTTTATTGTATTACTTATTTGGTTGCTTAACTTTTTCTTATGCTTAACTATTTTTATTAAAAGAAAAGCATTTGTCATTACCTTTAAACTCAATTTAAAGTTGCTGTTCTAAAGTTCTTACTAAGAACTATGATTTATCTGACATTATATGGCCTTACAGCTTAACGGAAGTGTGTGTGAAACGAATGCTATCACCTTGGCTTTATCCGGAGCTCATATACCGACGTTCAAGACTTTTTGGTCTGCAGAAAAAGGTTGTCAGCTTACTCTTTGGGTTTATAGAGCAGGTAAGCTGTTTATCTGATCCGATTAGTGTTTAGTGCATGACCCATTGGTAACCTTTTTTGGCAGCTTCTTGAACCGATTGTCTCGGTGGTGGCTGCCAATGGCTCCACCGAGCAGCAGCGCCAGGAACTGGAAATAAGGGGAAAGTCCAAGGCAATTTTTATAGAGCAGGTGCGGGAGCATGTGGAGCGCGGGCAGCTGAGTTGGCAGGACGTGAGAGATGAGGCCAATGTTATCATTGCAGCGGTAAGTACACATTATCACAACATTGTAGTGTCGTTGGGAAAAGCCATTCAAAAAGACGTTTCCTCATATAAATTTCAACCTCAACCGATTGTTATTTTATCTTTTATCTCAGACCTTCGAGACCACATCGACGGCACTGTACTTCACCATTCTCTGCCTGGCCATGCATCCCCACTACCAGGAGAAGCTCAACGAGGAGCTGGTAAGAGAGCTGCCGCCCACTGGCGATGTTTCGTTGGACCAGCTTCAACGGCTCGAGTACACTGAAATGGTCATCAACGAGGCCATGCGGCTGTTTGCACCCGTGCCCATGGTCCTGCGAGCGGCGGAACACGATGTGCAGCTGCAGCGGGAGGACAGTGAGTTCCTGATCCCTCGCGGCACTCAGATCGGCATCGACATCTACAACATGCAGCGGGATGAGCGGGTGTGGGGTCCACTTTCTCGGACCTACAACCCGGAGGCGCATTTCGGATTGGATTCGCCACAAAGACACGCCTTTGCCTTTTGTCCCGTTCACCAAGGGATTGCGCATGTGCATCGGCTACCGATATGCCCAGATGCTGATGAAACTGCTGCTGGCCAGGATCTTTCGCAGCTATCGGATTAGCACTGAGGCCCGGTTGGAGGAGCTCCTGGTCAAGGGCACTATCTCCCTGAAGCTACGCGACTATCCGCTGTGCCGAGTGGAGCGAAGATAACATAGGGAGTGTGGTCCCTTAACAGGTTGTTGTAATTTTTCAATTATAAATGCCATTTTTCTTGCATTTTCCTTGCGTAGAAAATTGAGTTTGTTTCACTTTTGCTGTTGGCCTCGTTAACGATGTCCTCTCCCTGCCCCCTGCGCAAATTGCCAGCTTGCAAATGGCTGTAATGGATTTCAGTTTGCACTTGTTCGTGCTCTGCCACAACTTTCTAGCATACGTTGCGTATACCTAACATAATTGATTGAATTCCTTGACAGGCTGGCTGCGGAGTGGGGCCATCTATCGCAGCGAAGGGCTGGTCAAAGTTCCTGCCCCAAGGAATTTGCCGAGGTGATTGCGAAAGGGGTTGAAAAGTTTTGCAAATTCATCACATTTTATTACTCAATTCCGAAGCTATTAAAACATTATTGAGAAGTATAAACTTCTTTTAGATTGTTTTTTAAAAGTTTTAGTAAAAATGTTGAATATAAATGAATTAAGTGCTACAAAAATGAAGAAATAAAAAACTTATTGCTAAAACAAATACCTACTCATACTACATAGCACATTTTACCTTGCTTTGTAATCTTAATTTATTATATTTATAAATAAAGTTTATATATAAACTTGCTTATCAAATATCTAACGTCACAATGACGTCATAAAACACGATCGACATTTCTTCGGGCAGCAATCGTGTCGTTCGCGCGTAAACAGAAAACGCACATTGGCCGCGTCCGACTTCAGCCTTCGATAGCTCAGTTGGTAGAGCGGTGGACTGTAGTTGGTAAACATGCAATAGAAATCCATAGGTCACTGGTTCAAATCCGGTTCGAAGGATTTTTTTTTTTTTTTTTTTTTATTTTAAATAAGAAGAACATTAAAAACAATTTTATTTAATAGTATTCCATTAACCAACCAGAGTGCATATTAAGGCAGCTCAACGCATTAAAAACCTGACCACAATAAACTTAGTTCAATAGCTGATACATTTGAACGCTGACCAGTACAGCATTCCGCGTCTTCCGCCCGGATTTCATGACCCGGACACCCGATGGCAAAACAACGTCCCCAGCACGCCCCCCTCATCAACCTTCGATAGCTCAGTTGGTAGAGCGGTGGACTGTAGTTGGAAAACAAGCAATAGAAATCCATAGGTCACTGGTTCAAATCCGGTTCGAAGGATTTTTTTTATTCAAAATTCTCTTTTTACTTCATTAGTATGAACAAAAAAATTTTGAACAAAAAACCATTAATTGGTCGGTGTTTCAAAATTTTTGTCACTAACATATGTACATATGTATGTACTTATATTTTTTAATTAATAAGGTACTGCAAACAAAAACTATAAACAGCGGTTCGACTCGCAATGTATTTGTTGTAGTGTTAAATTTCTTAATCATTGACTAGTAGCCAATGCAATTTATCAACACTTTGCTGGGGTAATAATTCTATTTGCGACCTTTCCCCCTCAACTTTTCTCCCCCACATCGACGCCTGACAAACGAATGGGTTGCAGTCTGGGCAGCCAGCCTCCAGCTACCATTTCACTCTAAGCTCCGCTGCCTGCAACGAAATATGCATAATTCAATAGCAGGAGCTGCTTCCTCGCCAGCGGGAGTCCTGTGGAAAAAGGAGGGAAGCTCGCGTTATAAGCTCAATAAGCGAGCAATAAGCGATTGCTACTCGTTAGCGCTACGTTTAAAATAATGGATATACACACATAAGAACGTACTTGGAAAGAAAGTAAAATAGTTTTAAAATTTTTAAAAATGTTTCAGAAGCAAAGGGACTGTTTTATACTTTAATAACTCGATAGTTTTATTTATAATTTAATAAACTCAAAAATCAAATAAACCAAAACAGTTCCACATAACAAACATATCTTAAAGTTCTTTAGCTTGGCCTATTAGCTTGTTTTTATTATTATTATTATTATTATTATTAAACTTTGTTCTTATATTTAACGTTTTATACGTTTAACATTTTACACAGTTGACAAATATTTTGAATTTCACTACTAATTTATACCTTTGCTTACTTTTCGGGCAATCCCAGATGAAGATTGCTGTGTAATCACAACATAATAATCTAATACGCGTGTTTAACTTCATAATAGCTCTCCCAGCGCCTTGCAATAAGTAATTAAATCATTTACAACAAATCAAACTGAGTGAGGAACAGCGCGAGGAGGAGCTGTTCCGCCTCGTAAGCAAATAGTCGCCAGTGCCCTCGGTCGTACTGGCTTATTATTAATGGGAAAAACTTTTGCAAGTTTTCAATTAGTTGTGCTCCCCTCCAGCAAACGCCCCGCCTCCAAGCGACTTGGCGCATAATCAAGACAAACGCTGGCTCATAATAAAATATTTAGTTGGGTTTGCCTTGGAAAGTCGCCGTAATTGACTGGCCACCAGTTATTTGTATAACAAGCCAGGACGTTGCTGGGGCTTAGACTCGGAATCGGTTGATTACTATGTTACTTGGGGCCCGGACTGGGTCTGCTAATCCGAGTCGACAGCCTGCATAATGTGATTAATTGAGCAAGCAGGTGCTCGAATGCTAGAACTGGCCACAGCCTGGGCTGTCTGGTGCCCCATTTACTGGCTCTCCGGTTCACCTGTTGGCCTTTAAGCTAGTTGCAGTCAAGGTCTCCGCTTTCCACGTCAACTGGTTATTTCAATTGTTCACCTGCATGCCAAATCAGACTTTAATGAGCACCTTTCCCAGCGCCTAATTGAAAGGTGATTCATTCAAAATGGGAATTCGAATTGGATTCGAGCTTGATTATCTGGACGAAACTCGTCAGTTGGTTGTACACGTTTTCATTTATCAATCTCTAATCCGCATCATTGATTTTCGGAATATGTTTTCTATAAAAACATTTTGTAGAATTGAATTGGATTTGCAATTGTACAATGGTTACGTTTTTACTTTATTATGTACGTTTATTATGTATGATTTATTAAGTTAGAGGAACCCTCTACTTCATTTGGGCTGAGTTCATGCACAACTAAGTGTGTCGTTTCATGACACTTTTAAACAATTTTCCTAGATTCCCGCTGAACCACAGAGCAGTTAATACACGAATGAGTTTTGCCCATGCAGCGACTTTTAGTCGCTTGTATTTGGAATGTTTTTGTTTGCCTAACTGTGGGTGTTAATTATAGTGAACCATTTGTGGAGGCACCCGCAGTGGGGGCTCCCCCGAAACGGCAGTAACAAGCAGCTGCTGCTGCTGCTGCAGATCCTGGAAGTAATTAAGTTTAGTCCCGTTTTACGAGACGCGCGCCACGCCCTGCGCTCCCGAGCAAATCTGGGCCACATTCACTAGGAAAACAAACCGCAGGGCTCAGAAAAGCGGAGGGGCCTCATCAATGTGTTAATGCTAATTGTTATTGTAGTTTGGGGTGGCCTTGCCAGTGGAGAAAGTGGCAAGTGCCTCCACGCCGCTTACCTCAAATTGAATTAGCCTCATGTGTGGCCTGTATGTTGAGACAGTTTGCAACTAGCAAACTCAATTTGGCAGGTCGAAAAGTTTACTCTTGCACTTGCCGAAATAAAAAGTGCCGCCAGCCGCACAACTTAGTTGAAACATTTTGATCGTTGGAAAAGCTTAACTATTTTCTGGGGGCGACAAACGAAATCAGAGCAAAAATATTTAACAAAATTGAATTAGAAACTTTTTCGCCAGTTGCCTGGAGAAAATTGCCAAACAAAAGACCTAACAAACTGATCAAATTCCGTCCAGGCCTTCGAGGAATGTCAGTTATGCCAGGGTAGTACTTGTGGTCTGTCAGTTTGAAGTCATGGTATCAGTTCCTAACTTAACTTAAAGTTTTAAAAATCTGTAGTATTTTGGCCCAACTCTGGGGACAGACTTGATGGAGCTTAACCCTCTGACAAAAAGGGAGTTTGACTGGAGGGACGATTGATAACACATGAGATTTGTGCAAGTTAGGTTTACTTAGTTACTAGTTTAAAGTACCTACTAAAAAACTAAAATACTTTAGTATTAGAATTGGTTTTACAAGCAAAAAACTTTGAGTTATGGAAGGTCGACATAACATCTGTTCGCTCAGCCACTAAATTCAAATTAAATATAGTTTGAAATCAAAGTGAATTTGAACTTTATAAAGTCAAGGTAACTAAAAGTTTTTCTATTAATTCGCAATGTTTTTTTATGGGGTTAACTGGCCTCATAAAAGTGGAAATGTGTTGAACCTCCGCCTCCCTCGACAGAAGAAAGTTTTTCGCTTGTTGTTTGACAAATTGTTTTGCGCGGCGGCCCAAGGAAATAAAAGGCAACCTTCGACTGTAAATCGGATGGAGATTGGAGTGGGCGTTGGTGGTGGACTGGGAGGTGGCAGGACAACGGCGGAGGACTTGGCCATCAATGTGTAATGAATGTGGGCGGGGGCGAACCGAAGCGAAAGCAAAGTTTAAAGCGCGAACAAGAGCGACAAAAACAATGACAAGCGTTGCTAGTTGCCGGACGGACCGCTTCCGATCCTGTTTCTCATTTCCCACTTCACATTTCCATTAACTTTTTTTTTTCATTTTCAACAGTCACTCTTTTTATACCCTTGCAAAGAATGTTATATCTATTGGACGCACAGCAATGACCTTAAAAAGGTTCAGATATTCCTCACTTTTGATCTGCGTCTTCATAAGCCAAAAGCTAGACAAAGACTTTAAGTCAATTTAAAAATTTTAATATTTTCTCTATGAAACTGCATTTACTTAAGATTTATATTTTGATTTCATTACATTACATTTACATTATTATTCACAATTTTTTCAGTTTTACAGAATGTTTTTAAGGGGAGTACATTTTTATTTTAAAAGTGACTTAAAAATTTCTCTTGTGTGATTAATCTATTAAATGTCTTTAGATTTAATAGCTTAACCATGAGCTGACACAGAGAAAAAAAGGTGGCAAGAGTATCCTTAGCCTCGGATCCCGCTGCTGGCCATTCCGTCTTGTTCAGAGCTTGTTGGGAAACTTTTGCCGCTCACTGTTTACCCTCGCGAAGCGTCGCCCTGCGGCTGCAGTGGCGCATAAATTAGCAAACATGAGGCGAGCTGAGCGCGTGACTAGTGGACCTTTGGCAGGAGTGGCCCGATCCCACCTCACCACCTACCTTGGCCCTCAAATGGCCAACTGATTGACTCTGCACCCCGCTTCTCCGCATATCCCGCTTCTCTGGCTGCAGGTAATGTGCCCTTGCAACGCTCAATTGCAATTACAGCTTTGGCCCTCGCCGAAAAATTGGCCAGCGCAATTAATTAAAAAGTTTGCAGCACAATGAAATCGCACCCAGCACTGGTATGGCCCCAGGTCCGATGGAATCCAAATAAAACGGGTTGCGGGTTGGGTTTCCCTGGCAAAGCTCTAAAAATATTTTTGCAGGTGGCAGGGAATTTATTTTATTTTCATACGCTGCGACATTTAATTAAAAACTTTGCATACGCGAGGTGGTAGCAAAGCGAAATGAATGCATTTTTGTCAATTTTATTTTATTACTGGATTACGGACTTATTTAATGAAAATCTATCAAGCTATGCGGGTGCAAGAGTTCTAGCAGAACGCAAAGATTAAAAAATGGTATTCACTTTGCATGCAAACTATTTCAATTTATTTTTTACCAACATGCAAAAAAAGCATGAAATTAACACTTTATTTTTAAAATTTAATTTTATAAAAATTTGTTTGTAAAAATAGGAACTAAATAAATTGTGTCAGTATTAAAGGAAAAAGGAATAGAGTAAATACGGACACATGCAAAAAGCATTTATTTGAACGCAATGATCAAAATTCATTTATACACTTCTCAAATTTTTTTAATTTTTGACAAATATGCAAAAACAAAACGGTAACTAGTTCAAAAGCACGCGTAAGCACGTAATGCCAATTAACTTAATTTAATTAACTTAAATAACATTGGTATAATTACGCATCCCGCTACAATAAATCAAATAGTATTTAAAAACCTTAAATTATTGTGGAAGTGTGCTTAAAATGTCAATTCCAATTTTTTTTACTTGAATTTTAAAGTGTTAATGCATTCTTTAAACGCTTTGTATCAAAATAATCCAACAAAATTGTATTTTTTTTTGTGATTTCCATAATAAGACTTTTTATTAAGTATACGCCGCATGGGACGTCAATTAAAACAGCCCAGCAAATGAGTTTTATTATTGTATATTATGTTTTTTCTATGAGTAAAATTGTATGCTGTTCGCTGTCTTCCTGCCAAATTCCCCCCCTACTTTGTCGAAAATTATTTCATAAAAATTATGCAGATTAAATGTGGCAGCCAAGTTTGTTTAGCCCGGCAAGTGACATTAAACTCGCATAAGGCGCATCGGCGGAGAGACAACAAAGATGTCTAAATAATAAAGGAAACCTGAGCTGCTGTGGGACGTCGCACAAGTTGATTGAATAAATCACAGCAGGTGAATTTCACTTGAAACAACTCTCGACATGCGTGAGTACAGGCTGACAGACTGAAGTCCCGGATCGGGGCCATATGCATACATATATAATGAAACTGACTGACTGACACGAGTGTTTGTACCATATTACGCATTGCCCAGGAGCAGGCAGCGGATCCGGAGGGAGTTGAGGGTGAGCTGCTGTAAAGTTTCGCCATTTACGGCCCGACAACAATTTGGCCAAGTAGCTGCCAAGCGGCAGAGATAACTCAGACACAAAGCCGCGGGCCTGGGCAGCGACCATTTCAGACCCCATTATGCCAACAGTGTGTAACAATTTCGGGAAATAAAATGGAGCCCGCAGGGAATTAAATTAGTTCGCGTTTATATTTGATGGCCGGCCAAAAGCTGCACACAAAAATTCGGTACGAACACTTGTCAACCTCAACCGCTCGCTAAACATTTTGTAGAATTAATTGCACGTCGCTGGGGGCTAATTAAACGCCTTGCTGGCAGAACTACTCTATATGTGTTTTATACATGATCACGACACGCCATCGAGTGGTTTGGTTTTGCCACCTGCAAGGTGTGCGAAGTTCTCTCGGCAATTAGCATTTTCTATGAGCCAATTCACCCGTTTCCTTTTACTGGTGACATTTGCCACAACACTGTCAAGGCTTCTGGGGCAATTAGGCGGAACCACCTTTATGGATTTTCACATTCAATAAATGCAAATTGCGCGGCAATTATATTTCAGGACATTTCTGTCTCTAAAACGTCGACTTAAGGTCAAGTTTGACGTTATCACAGACCCGCCCTTTTTTTTAATGAAAGTTTGTGCAATGACAATTAAAGGAAAACATTTAAATACATTTTTCGTACTACTCTTTGCAGGGTTCAAGTTTAATGTTGCTGACTGCAAGATAATGTCACAATGCACCCAAGTTTTTTTATAACAGTCCTAGATAACATTTTTGTTTCAGCCCCTCAGCGAGGGAGCAAGATATAACTTAAGAATGATTATTTCTTTACTTCTTAAACATGTATGTTTTAATATAAATTAAAAGATGAAGGAGCTACTATTAAATACATGTAATTTAAAAAGACTACAAAAGTATAAAATTGAAACAATAAGTAAAAGAAGTTTAATAATTAAAGTTGCTAACTCGATTTGTAAAAACAGACGATACAAATTTCGTTTTCTTCTATCTAAGTTTCAATTTGGCAAAATGTTCCAGTCCAGTTTACCAGCTTCGAATTTTTTTAATTGAGTATTCTCTGTCATTTTCCGAAAGAAAAGTGACTTAAAAAGCAACAGAAAATCTCCAAATGAACAAGGAGAAATTAAGTATTTTAAAGGAAATCCGAAAACTTTATCAATTTTAATTCCGAGTACCGAATACTTGAACAGACCTGATTATTTATTAATTTAATAATTACAGCAAAAATTTGAATTTTCAAAAAAGCAAACCCTTTTTCTCCCACTAATTATGAGCCATGCCCACACAGACACCTTTTCATCAATAGCGGCAACTCTCAGCGGGGAAAACTTTTAAAAACCCATTACTGCATAAATTTAGGGCCCTTTAAATAGGAGCTCCGAAAGACTTAGGTAGTCCATAAGCATTTTGATTCTGGATTAGGCTCCAAGGAACCCAGTCGATGGCCAGTCTTCAGTTCCACGGAAACGTAGATGCGGATATCAGGTACGATGTCAAGATGGATCCGGCGAGAGAATCGAACCTGTTTCGCCTGCTAATGGGTCTGCAGCTGGCAATGGGCACAAAGCCATCGCCCAGACTGCCCAAATGGTGGGCACCCTGGATCAAACTGGGTGTAAAGCTCTTGGCCAAGGCCTACAGCTCGATGGTGATTTTTACCTCTCTGCACTTTGGTGTGCTCTTCGCCAAGACCACGCTGGATGTCCTGCCTTCGGGAGAGCTGCAGCCCATAACCGATGCCCTCACCATGACCATAATTTACTTTTTCACCGGCTACGGCACCATCTACTGGTGCCTGCGCTCCCAGCGACTGCTAGCCTACATGGAGCTCATCAACCGCGAGTATCGCCACCATTCGCTGGCCGGAGTGACCTTTGTGAGCAGCCACGCGGCCTTCCGGAAGTCCTGGAGCTTCACCGCCGTCTGGTTAGCGTCCTGCCTTTCAGGCACGTTTACCTGGGGCATCACGCCCCTTTTGATGGGCATCCGGATGCTCCCGCTGCAGTGCTGGTATCCCTTCGACGCAACAGCACCCGTTATCTATTCGCTGGTGTATGCCACCCAGCTCTTCGGCCAAGTTCTGACTGGGATGACTTACTGCTTCGGGGGATCGCTGTACGTCACCCTGAGCCTCCTGTTGCTGGGCCAATTCGATGTGCTGTACTGCAGCCTGAAGAACCTGGATGCACATTCCAGCTTGCTGACCGGGGAGTCCTTAAAAGGACTGAGGTTTGTATTTGTGCCAATACATTTTTTAACAAACTAACAAATCAAATATGTACATACACATATGAGTGATAAGTTCAGATGATCAAGATCATTCTAGATTACTTACACATATAAATTGTTGTAGATATAAAAACGATTTATTGTAAAAAGAAACGTATACCTCTGTTTTACATTTAAGTTTATTGCAAAGTGAGCTGCTGCTGGAGGACTCGACCAGGGAGCTAAATCAGTATGTCTTGCTCGAGGAGCACCCGACCGATCTGCTGATGCTGCATGCCCGCGTCCGAAGTCCTGGCCACGACCAGGTAAAAGTGTTCCACAGCGCCCTGGTGGAGTGTGTGCGCCTGCACCGCTTCATCCTGCACTGTTCCTTGGAGCTGGAGAACCTGTTCAGCCCGTACTGCCTGGTCAAGTCTGTGCAGATCACCTTCCAGCTCTGCTTGCTGGTCTTTGTGGGCGTGTCTGGGACCCGAGAGGTGGTACGGATTCTCAACCAGGTGCAGTATCTGGGACTGACCATTATTGAGCTCCTGATGTTCACCTACTGCGGTGAGCTGCTGAGCCGTCACAGCGTTCGATCCGGCGAAGCCTTCTGGAGGGGAGGGTGGTGGAAACACGCCCACCACATGCGCCAGGACATCCTAATCTTTCTGGTCAACAGTCGACGGGCCGTGCACGTGACCGCCGGCAAATTTTACGTGATGGACGTGAATCGCCTAAGATCGGTAGGAAGAGTTTTATTTATTTATTTTTAAAATTAAAAACTACACTGTACATACTTATGTTAAAAAAAAATCTTGTCAGTTTGATATTGTCTACTTCCTTTTAACATGAGGATCATTTTTATACCCGTTACTCGTTGAGTAAAAGAGTGTTCTGTTAGCGTTGCAAATGTCCGCCGTTTTACAATCTTTTTTATATGAATACTTTACAAACTCATATGCACTTATAAAATTTCTTTAACTTATTTGTTTAACAACATTTTACATTTTTATTTGATTTAACTAAGTCTATAATTTCCTGATTGAATTACCTAAAGGACTTCTCTTTCCAGGTTATAACACAGGCCTTCAGCTTCTTGACTTTGCTGCAAAAGTTGGCCGACAAGAAGGTCCAAACAAGTGGTTAAACTCGAACCGCAATAGTAAAAATATTTTGTTCATGTTGATAATTTTTTGTGTACATGAAATAAAGTCAAGTAAAATGCAGTTAATACTTGCGTTTCCACGTCTTAATATTTATCATTTTAGGTGTGAGTAACTTACTCTAGGACATACAATCAAACATTGGTTTTTTTCCAGGTATTTGCCAACTTTTAACCACTTAAATTAATAAGGCCAATTAGTAATTTTGTTAATTATGAGCCACGTCCTAGCAGACACCCATTATTATAAGTTTAAGTTTGACATACTCCTTCTATAGATGAACTGTATTAATTCTTCTTCGATTTTTAGTACACCCTTGAACCCACTGTAATTATAACTTGTAAGTACACTTCGTGTTAAGCTTGAGCTTCGGATTTCAAAATATTTGCCAACTTTGCTGAACGGTCTTTCTGGGGCAACTAGGCTTTTAATTGGTTAATTATGAGCCACGCCCACTCAGACACCTTTCCACAAAAAGGGGCGACTCTCGGCGGGGAAAACTTTTAAAAACTCATTAATGAATAAATTTGGGGTCCCTTAAATAGCTTATATAGCAGCTCCGAAAGACTGAAGTAGCCCATAAGCAATTCGATTCTGGATTAGATTGCAAAGCTCAATCGATGGCCAGTCTTCAGTTTCACGGCAACTTAGATGCGGATATCAGGTACGATGTCAGCTTGGATCCAGCGAGGAAATCCAACCTGTTCGGCTTGCTACAGGCGGTGCAGCTTGGGATGGGCATGGAGCCATCGCCCAGACTGCCCAAATGGTGGCCACAATGGCTGAAACTGTGTGGGAATCTCTTGGCCAAGGCCTACTGCTTGATGGTGATTTTCGGCTCTCTGCACTTGGGTGTGCTGTTCACCAAGACCACGCTGGATGCTTTGCCCACGGGAGAGCTGCAGCCCATAACCGATGCCCTCACCATGACCATAATATACTTTTTCACCTGCTACGGCACCATCTACTGGTGCCTGCGCTCCCGGCGACTGCTGGCCTACTTGGAGTACATCAACCGCGATTATCGCCACCACTCGCTGGCCGGAGTGACCTTTGTGAACATCCATGCGGCCTTCAAAATCTCCTGGATCTTTTCTGCCTCTTGGATAATGGCCTGCCTTGTGGGCGTGCTCACCTGGGGCGTCACACCCCTTTTGATGGGCATCCGGGTGCTCCCGCTGCAGTGCTGGTATCCTTTCGACGCCATGGCACCCGTCACCTATTCGCTGGTGTATGCCACCCAGATTTATGGCCAGGTGCTGGTGGGCGTGATCTACGGCTTCGGGGGATCGCTGTTCATCACCCTGAGCCTTCTGTTGCTGGGCCAGTTCGATGTGCTCTACTGCAGCCTAAAGAACCTGGAAGCCCATTCTATCCTGCTGGCCGGGGAGTCCCCGAAGGGAACAGGGCCTGAGGTTTGTATTTCTAGTCTTCTCTGTGTCTTTGACGAGCTGGTATCGGTGGCTTGCCTCTCTTTGTGTCAGCTCTTTTTTAAAATAAAATTTAGTCTTGAAAAATTCAATCATGATAATCTAAACCAACCTTTTTATATTTTAGTTTACTTCAAAGTGAGCTGCTACTGAAAGATTCGACACGGGAGCTGAATCAATATGCCGTGCTCAAGGAGCATCCGACTGATCTGCTGTTGCTCGTTGCCAAGACCCAAAGTTGTGGGGACGACCAGGTGAAAGTGTTCCACAGCGCCCTGGTGGAGTGTGTGCGCCTGCACCGCTTCATCCTGCACTGCTCCTTGGAGCTGGAGAACCTGTTCAGCCCGTACTGCCTGGTCAAGTCCCTGCAGATCACGTTCCAGCTCTGCTTGCTGGCCTTCGTGAATGTAACGGGGAGCCGAGAGGCCTTACGGATTGTTAATCAGGTGCAGTACCTGGTACTGACCACATTCGAGCTCCTGATGTTCACCTACTGCGGTGAGCTGCTGAGCCGGCACAGCGTTCGATCCGGTGAAGCCCTCTGGAGGGGCGGGTGGTGGAAACACGCCCACCACATGCGCCAGGACATCCTCATCTTCCTAGTGAACAGTCAACGGGCCGTCCAAGTGACCGCCGGCAAGTTTTACGTGATGGACGTCAATCGTCTGAGATCGGTAAGAAGTCTTTTGTTGAACCCGCTCTTGATAAAGTTCCCTAAAAACTTGAAATTAAATGCCGCGTATATATATTTAAAACATGTATGTTTATGTAGTTCTAAAATTATTCAGCATATTTGCGTATGGTGATTTTTGACCAGCTCAAGGTCGTGATATTTATAATGCCCATTTGTAATTAATTAAAAGACGTTTTTCTTATCTATCAAATATCACGACCTTGTTTAGGCCAATACTCATTCAAACTAAATAAGGAGGGTCACGAAAAACCATAAATAGTATAAAAATTACTTTTAGCCAACCTATGTATAGTTTTATATAAAAAAGTAGCGAATTAAATTACCTTAATGACTTTTCTTCCAGGTTATAACGCAGGCCTTCAGCTTCTTGACTTTGCTGCAAAAGTTGAACGCCAAGAAGGTCGAAACGGATGTTTAAACTGGAACCGCATTCGTATTCGTTCACATTGCTTGTACTCGTTGATATTTATTCTGCACATTAAAAAGAAGTCGAGTAAAATGCAAATAATATTTGCGTTTCCGCGTCTCAATGTTTGCTCAGCATTTTCAGTGGGCGCAGATGTGGGCCGTGTTCTTAACCTTCGCGAAAAGCGGCCCCCTGTCTCATTTGCCGTTGGCTTGTCACTGATAAACATCCCTTTTCCCAAAAATTTCGGGGAAAGTTCCCATCTCAAAAGTGTTGATTCCTCGACTTTGTGAGTTTCTCCTCCAAAACTTATGTAAACGTTAATTATGGGACTTTCAATGGTTAAGACTGTATTGGTGTTCTTCTAATGAAACAATTTTAGCAAATGCATTCAACTAAAGCACCTCTAATTGCTGATAAACAGCAGGAATTTTATTTAATATATTTTTCTTTATTTAAATTTTATTTTATCACTGTGTGAGACCAATTTCCCTCCCCAATGATCCAAATTTTCATAAAAATTCAAATGCTGTACTTATAATCTTGCCGAACCTTTGCCGATAAATATTTTTTTAACAAGACTGAACTAAAACTGCAGCTAATGTACCCAGTTAAGATTGGCTGTTTCGTGATGTCAACTCGTATCTGTTGAACAAAGTTCTCAGATTTGGAGCGAAGCCTAAAAGTCGGCTTTAATTTTGCGATTGCACGTCGTACGCACACAAACTTATGGCAAAGTTTTCAACTCATTTGCGCTGTGCATTTTTCATTGTGTCACAGACACAAATACACAAATACCGAGACATCTAGACACCCAGACACCCATACACCCACATAGCGAAAAGTTTCCTTTCTTTGCCTGGTGACTTGCTATAACTTTGGATCCGGGTGGATGGATGTGGATGTGGATGGGGATGAGGATGTGGATGGGTACAAAAATGGGGGACTGCTACGTGTGTATTTATAGAGACTCATTTGTTTCAGTTTTTGCCGCCTACTTTGGTCGCCCAACGCGCTTAGATGATTACCTTTTTGTTTCATTGTATTGTGTTTTTTGTGCTTTTTGTGCTCTCGCTCGGTTCGGTTTCGTTGCGGAAATGGCTTTCACTTTCTCCACTTCCGCTTCTCCTTCACGCTAACTACCTTTATGCGTGTCTGCCGGAGCCAACAGGACATTTATATTACATGATATTTGATAAGCGCACTGCACAGTTGAGCAGCCCGGCGCGTAGACAAATGTCCTGTCGTATTTCCCTCATAAATGCCAGTCGATGTCATGGCCACTCGTCATGGGGGTGGGGGTGGGGACAAGGGGCAACCAAAGTGCTCGGTTACCATGGTATTAGCTGGAAGAATAATGCATTCAAGGGCAAATGCAATTGCGAGCCAGGCAAATCCCACAAATGGAGACCTAAGCTGGGCAAATGATTGGTCGCATAAATCAAAACATCTGGAGCCATTGACAACATTATCCTGGCACTCTTATTGGGCAAGGAGCTTATTTAAAATGTTAATCAAAGAAATAACATTTATTTATTCAATGAAATAAACCAAATTTGGAAAGTACTTATCCTGGAAATCACCAAATTTGTATTTACCAAGGACTTAAATACGGGACAAATACTTAAACATTATCATTATTTCTCGGCCAGATTGGGAAATATGTTTTACCTGTTAAGATAATTTAATTTAAGATAATTTATATCTGTCACACGTTTTAAAATTAATTTTGTTTTTTAAAGATGTTCAATATTTATTTATAAAAACAATTGAAATTGCCTACACATATTCCTATAAATAGCTCACTAAGCTTACTTCTTTATGGACCAACAAATCGTTTTATTTTTGAGAAAAAGCATGTAAATTTAAAAGGCTTTTAAGGTAAATGTCAATGATCAGCCACTTCCAAATACCTTATTCAATTTTGAACCAGAGCTTCAACTGAGTAAGTTAAAGTTGAGTGAGTGAATGAAAACTAAATTTCCTTTCCATCTTCTGCCCCTTTTTTCCATCCTGTTCCCCTCCTGTCAGTAGCCTGGCGATGGGCCAACAAAAACTGTCTAGAGTGCCCGCATAGCATTGACAGGATCTAGCCGCAGGCATTGCTGTCAATAACCCCCCACTCCGCCCATCAGCCGGCAACTTTGAAGTAGATTCGTGAAATTAAATTAACACAATGGCATGCCGTGTCAACTTTTTCGGCAGTCAGCTGGCGGTATTTTAATTGAAAGCAATCAATATGAGGCGCCAGCAGCGGCATTTCAACTCAAACTCACGTTTTTCTCGAGAACGGCGAAGACAGCATTGAGGGTTCTGGGAAATTGTGTTTCAGAACAGCCTTTGTCTGCATCGGTATCTTTATTGCTGTTCTTTAAATACCACTTGACACCCACAAAATAAGTCTTTTTGTTTACAAAATACATATAAAAAATGTTTATGTTTTGTTTGGTTTTGTTTGAATACATTTTAATGGCCCTTTTAAATAAATAACCATGCATGAAAAATATGTAATTTACCTTATGAAAACATTATGTCACATCAAAAGCACAATTATCTAAAGTATAATAACAATTCAGTATTTACATATATTTGCCTAGCACAATTTTTTTTTAATTTATCAACAGGCATTCTTGTGATTGAATTAAACTGTCCACATGCTAAACCCTACGTGTGATAAATATAACTAAATAAAACTGTGAAGAGAGCCTTTGTTAATATTTTGTGGGAGAATGCCAATTATAAACTGTTAGAAAATGCCAATTACCATATAATGTCCAACATGCAAGCTGTGTTGTTATCAAGTAAACTCTGATTCAATTCACACTTCAGCAAGGACCAGGCACCTGTCAAATTTCTGTTTCACAATCCTTACGGGGTTATCTTATTAGGACAGATCAACTGCTGATGTCAACGAAGTCGACCGTTGCTGGCTAATTTCATTATAACTTCATCATCCAGGCCAGCAATTGTGAAATTCAAAACTGCATTGCCTTTGGATAGTGCAACATGTCGCATACGTAATGTCAGCACACATGAATGCAAATATGGTTTTGCGAGTGGGGTGAGTGTTTGCCTTTGTCGTGTTGACGCTGTCACATAAATTGCTAGCAATTTAGCCAACGGCTTTCGCTTGTGGTCAGTACAAAGGACCCTTCCCCACAAATCACACACACGCACGTCGAAACAAGGCAAATCCAAATATAGTTTCCGATTGAGGAAAGCCGTGTGGGTGGTAAGTGGATGGTCATGTTAACGGCTTCCTTGCCCACTCGGCGATTTGTCAGGCGCATTGAAATGCAAACCCTCAATCTCTTACCAAGTCCACTTCAAGTTCTAATTTTGATATTTTCAAAAAACTTTTATTAATTGATTTAAAACTTATATAGAAAGTTTTAAATTTTATACCTAAGTTTTAGATTTATACCCTATGAGTATTGAGATTTAGAAAGGTAATTAAATAACTGATAACTGACAACATACGTTTTTCGATTTTGCTTGAATTTACGTAAATCAAAATGAATCAAGTACAAACAAAAATAGTAAACACGTTAAAGAATAATCAAGATTAATTTAAAACCCACTTATTATGCTACTAACTAGAAACAGTTTCCACCTATAGTACAATAGGTCTTTCTGCACCTACCATCCAACATTTCCTTTGTCAACGCTGTGGACCACAGAAAGACTATCTTATGGGACTTGCTTTTTGTCGCAAAGCGGCTTTAAAATGGTGCAGAATTGCAGGGCACTTGGAGAAAGGAAAGGCAATGCAATTCAGCCTTTTGTGCTGATGCAAAGAGCCAATCGAAATGGCCATAAAGTGTGGTGTGCAACAAGCGACATGGAGCAGCATCTGGGCCATAAATCAATGCAATCAATGTACACAGTTTTCATGGCAGGTGGCATGATATTCCATTTCCCTATTGCGATACACATATACCATGCACATATGCTCGATGGCATGTCCATTTGGTAGAAAGCCGAGAGTAAATGGAATTCTGTAGCAACTGAAGCTTTTCATACCCCGCATTTGAACACAAACTACATACAATTTGTTGGCAATTGAACATAAGGACTGCGAAATTCTTTTCCACAATCAGCCTTGGCATTCAAAGCAAGTGGTCTGCTGATTTAAGATGGAACTTGTGCTTATTTTAAGGACCTATAATGTTTCTTAGTTAACAAAATTTGCACCTACATAAATTTCAGTAATTTTACTGCCCAAACTATAATTTTTTTTATTTGCGAAATATATTTTGTACGAAAGTATGATGTTTTCTTTAATTTTTACGGGTAAAAAATTTTCGATTACCCATCTTGTTTGTGGTTATTGTTCGCGAACAAAAAATAATATTTTAACGGCAACTGCGGCTTCAATTTTCTTTGCTGTTTCGCAGATATGTGGACCAAAAAACAAACAAGTATAAATGCGTTTTTCGCTCGCGTTTCGTTCTGGGCCCATGGAATTAAGTAAACCTGCCGCCTCTCCCATTTCGCAAACCACTCTTGCATTCGGCAATATTTACAAAAAAAAGAACTATTACCACCTGCACCCCTGAGCACACACACATGCAGATTAAAAGTGCCTGTAAGTGCACTACAGTTTCGGGAAAGTTTTCCATTTTTCCAGCCTACCCGCTGGCGCTCTTGGCCAGAAATTTCAAGTTGGCATCGCTGTCGCTTCGCCCAGAAAACCATTCATTACGGTAACTTTTTTCTCAAGTGAAGGGGACTTTTCCTCGGGCACAAGAGGAACGGCAAAGGAATCCATTAAACGGCCTCTACGCTTTTCAGCGGCACTTTACGATCCCTTAAAGCTGCAAATGAAATTTAGAGACGCTGAGTGGTCGCAATTTTGACTTTGCGCATTTTTTAGGGGCTTATTTTGTTTTCGTTTGCGATTTTGATAGGGGCTGGCTGTGCGCATTCTGCAAAATTTAGCTGCCTTTTAAAGCTCAAAACTTGCGCCGTACTAATTTGTCAAATTCTCTCTAATAATTATCATTTAAATTTAACTTGCCACGCTAATGCAGCATGTTCAGTGCTGATTGGATTCTTGCTCAAGTGGAGTGTGCCGCCCACGCTGCAGGTGAATGCTGCCCAACGGGGCGCATACGCAATGTCTTTTGAGTGAGTGAAGCGTGGGAAGTGGAAATCGAATTGCATTTGACCTCACACAGCTATTGTTGGGATACATTCTACTTTAGTTGCTTTCGATTATTCAACATGCTCTAGGGCCAATTAGGGTCAATTAACCGAATTTACAGTACAATAAGACTTGAGCTAATTATTTGCATTTGAACAAAGGTGGTATTTACTAAAATTGATTAGAGCTGGTAAAGCTTATTACACAAAGCAATGATAGAATGCAAGGACCTCCACAATTTCTAATTTTAAAGTTATTTTAGGCTTTTATTATAATAATAAAAATTCAAAATAAAAGTCGTAAGCTAACTTTTATATAGCTCTGCTGCTTTTAATTCTCCTGCTATATCCTGATAAGATCAAAATAAAATTTTCTACAATTAAAAAAGTAGCACCTTGTAGTTGCATTTGGTTATTTTTTGAACATTTTAGTCTGAAATAAGTATTTAAACAATATATCTTACCTTGTTTGTTTCCATTCAATGAATCAATGAGTTGTCTTCTAGTTTACCTCTATTTTTAAAATCAGTTTCCTCATTTTCGGGGTATATTGAATTCGGTTTAGCTTTTATATATTTAACCTACTATATGTAACGTATATTTAGCTTAATTGATTCCCCATGGAAATCACTGCGTTTCCTTAGAATCCCTTTATCGTCTTGGACGCTTTCATTAAGCTGGTTTCATTGCTTTGCTGGAAAGAGTGCAATAATAAATTACTAAAATACCCCTATTCCCAAAAAAAAACTCATTGGGAGGCAATTGATGTAATGCACATTTAATACAAATCAAATACAATCAGAAAACATTTGTACAAATAATAATACATTATAGCTAATATGTTTCACATATTTCTTTATCTACGTTTCAGTGTCTTTGACTTAGGTTAGGAAGGATTCGCTACGACTATCATAAAATACACATTTATTTATGGGGATATGTCTTTCGGGGGTGTTTGGACTTCAATTTCTATATATGTACCGGTATTTATATGTCTTGGTGAAAGCATTTTTGATTAATTCAGCTTCTTTTGGCTAAACATCTATGTAAAAATTACAAGCAGCTTGAGCTTGGTTACGGGTTATGGTCTAAATTCTTTCACAAATTCGAAAGTTCCGCATTATGTAAACCTTAAGTTTGTCCCCTAGAAAATGGTCTCGGTAACCCATTGCTCTGTTGCAGGTAAGTGATAGTTACTTAAACGTTCATAAATGTGTTCCAACTGTCTACAAATCACAAAACATCCCGATCAAGCTTCACTTCCAGCTAATCTAATCAGGCAAGGCTTGACGGGCCTAATCGTTTCCTTAAGTTTAACACAAATAAAACACGACTTGATTGCCCAAAGGGTGTTATTGTTGTTGGTTAAAGTATTTACAAGAGTTTCCTATTCCATAGATCAGTTTACGTTTTGAGTTTGCACTTGCAAAGTGCCACTCGTTATATCTAGGACTACTGGTAAAAGCGTTTTGTCACAATGCTCCCCTTTCTTGATTTACTTCATAAATCAATGATACATCTACAATTTACAGTGTGCTATCGTCTTAATGGATACTCCTATTTAGCATTCCATTCCATCGAATACACGTTACATTTATTTTGTGTTGAGTTTGTTTTAAATTCGTTTTAAGCTTTTGCTTATATTGTTAAGTTGTTATAGGTGTAATGTGCTGCAGACAATTTGTTGATGCAATGTGTTGAGTATTTTCTTTTATCAAGAACTTGACTTTTGCTTACACTTCAGAAGGTGTTCAACTTTGTACACTGATTAAACTGACCATTTTTAGTTAACAGTCCCAGAAAAGCTAAGCTCCTTTTAGTGTAGTTCATCTTAAATGTGGACACTTGCAAAAATATTTTCTTAAAATGTAAAGAAACCAGATGATTAGGAAAAAACAAACCTAAGGTAGTTTATAGTTGTTTATTTCTTTCTTGAATTTGCAGAAAAGCAGAAAAAAAGTTTGAGAAACTTTTTCTGGGTTTTTAGGCTTCTTTAATGGGTTTCACCCTGCTAGTTTTTTATTTTCTTGCCCCCAAACGAGCATATGTTGCAGAGTCAGCGATAGAGTGGTGATAGAGGAAACGGAAGTGGAAGTGGAAGTGGGGTTAGGACCTGGCCCGTCGACTGTCTCTGACGGCCTTTGTTGTTTGCCCAGCGGCCTGCCATTAAAGTTCAATGAAGTTCCCCGAGTGCGACACTCTGCGCCCCAGTCGCGACCTGCCTCTGCCTTTGCCTTTGCCATTGCCAAGGATTCAATGAAGTGGAAAAAATATTTCCGCCGGCGATAAAATTGCTATAAATTTCCAAGTGCCACAGGGGCTTCCTTATATCTGTTTTTCAGCATTTTCAGACGCCTGCTGCGCGAAGTTCGGCCGCTCAGCTTAAAATTTGTCAGCAAAAATGGTACAAATTTAGTCGGCTGTTTGTGAGGTGTCATCGAGACAGGGCCTTTGAGTGGCTGCCACTAATGGCGTCATTACCTATCATTTCCCATCCTCCCCCCGCCCCCTTCCCCAGCCAACCGCTCATCTGGGGCTTTAAACTTGGCAACACATTGAAAACTTTCATCCGGCTTTCGTTATTACAGTTGGCCTCTTTGTTGTTTGATGTCTTTTAGCCAGCTGCTCCGGCTTCTCCGACTTCGACTTGGCCCCAGGCGTCTACCTCCTGGCTACCGAATCCACATCCTGACCGTCAAATTCTTACGTGACCAGCTGAAATTTTTCATTTGCCCACAGAAATAAAACAAAATGAATGAACTTTTCAAATAAAAATAGCAATCTGCCTGGCCAAGAGCAGCAGCAACCACACGCACAAACAACAAAAGTCACAAATTTCCGTGGATTTGTGTACGTGTCGGCTAGTTTAATGGGCTCCAATGAAATTCTTTGTGCATTTGCTGGTGGAACATTTCGCATAAATTTAACGCATAATTGCCAAACGGCCAACCAAAAAGCGTTTATCGATTGGAATTTTCACAGCTCCAGTTTTTTGACATTTTGGGGAGTATGGGAGAAAAAAAAAATTTTTTAATATTTGAAAAAAGGTGTTTAAAGTGTGTTTTCAAATAACAGAGGTTGTATTAAAAATCAGTAAGCTTTTTATAACTTTTGAGCATATAAGAATTCGTGCAATATCTTTACTCCTACTCTCGGTTGGACCACTTGGTTTTAGGTAGAGTTTTCAAAATTTCTGTGATTTTCGGTTGTGGATGCAAAGAGGTTTCAAAAAAGTACTTAGAAAGTCTGAAAAAAGTAGGGAATTCAAGGAACATTTTGTTGTTTACATTTTTTATGACTATTACAAACATCTGAGTTTGCTGCGAGTGGATTTTCCGTGCATTTAAATTCTCACCACCACCATACCGCATTTACTATGGTTGAAGTGTTTTCTAGGATTATGTTATTCCAAAACAAACATTCCGCAATTAATTGAATCCCCGTCGTCGGCAGATAGCCAAGGGAAATCGTAATTCGCAGGGGAACCTCAAGTGAGGAAAACTATGCTCGTTATGCTGTTGGCAGCCCCAGACCCTTGGAGGTCCAACTCCGCCAATCCAGTCCTCGGCCATGTGTTTTCAATGGCATGCAAATTGAATTTGAAATTAATTAGAGCCACATAAGCATTTAAGCCCCAGGGACACTCGGCCACACACGAACGAGGGGTGGAGGGAATGGGGCAGCTCTCTGAGATTGTGTATACGACACGTTGTGCGGTGGACCGCAGGCAGAATGACCCAATGCCGTGTTTACATGTTACTTGCCACCGCCACACTTCTTTTGAGGACACCCCGCACTGGAGCTGTGGAGTCCTGAAAGTCCACACTGGCGCACTTGTGGGGGTTCGCCTTGAGTTTGCCGGGCTTCACGGGCATCTGCTATCTGCTCGGTCGCCAGGCACTTGTGCTGGAGTATCTGCACAGCAGGACCTTCTTGAACGCCTGCCGGAACACCTTGTTGAAGATGGTGTAGAAGATGGGGTTCACCATGGAGCTGGCGTAGCCGAGCCAAGTGACCACGTCGAAGACCCAATGGCTGATCCGCTCCTCGCACTCCGCACACACCGTGGGCAGGAGGTTCAGGACGAAGAAGGGCGACCACAGGATCACGAAGGTGAAGAACACCACTCCCAGCACCTTGGTGGCCTTCTGCTCCAGCCTTATGATCCTGCCGTGCCGCGAAGAGTTCCGGGAGATCACGCTGGAGTTCCTGGAGTGATGGGATCGCACTGTCTGCTGGCGCTGTAGCATACAGGGTGAAGATGTGGTTGTTCTGGCCTTGCCACCACAATCTCCTGCTCCCTGGTAGTTCATGTTCTGGTGACTCCTCAGGGTGGCGGATCTCCTCAAGGGGGTGGACGAGTTGGATGCGGTGCACGTTTTGGTGGGAGTCAGCAAAAGGGACGTTCGCACCCCGCCAAAGCTACTGCCCCGCCTGCGATGACGACCGGAGTCCCAAGTGACCACGGAGGCGGTCTTAGAGATGCTTAGCTTTCGTCTGCCAGGACAAGGAGTTCCTGGAGCCGCCAGATAACCACTCGTGTCGCTCTGAACCGTCAAGGAACTGCCCTGATTATGGGCAGAGTGTGGACTGAGGGTGGAGCCACCGGTGGGAGGAGGTCCTCCCGCTGCAGCTCCCGCAGATCCACCTGCTATGCCGGCACTTACACTGGAGGTCAGAGACTTCTTCTGACCACCACTGCACATGAGCAGCTCCATTTCACTGGGCGAACTGCTCACCGCCGTGGTGCTAGTGGTGGTCACCCGGAAGGCGGATGAAATGATCTTCACCTCGGCCGTTTTTACACAGTTCTGGAGCGGTCTGTCCCCGAAGTATGGACAGGTGCAAACTGAGGGCAACTGCAGGTAGTCCGTCTGATGGTTTTGGCCACCTACGTGGCACTGCTTTTGGTTTTGCGGCGGATCCAGCTCGGTGTCCGAGTGACTAAACTTGGTATTCGACTGCTGATCCTTTGTTTCCTCCTCATCGTCGTCGTCATCATCGATGCTCTCCTGAACGGTGGTGTGTCGCGTGTAGAGAGCATTTTTGGGCAGACTGTTGTGACGTTTATGGCGGCGCAGTGTCGAGGATGGAGTGTCCAGATCCTCATCTGCGTCCTCGTGGCCCGAACGTCGATCCCGTCCCGGAACCGCTGATGAAGCCCTTCGTCGCTTTTTATACGCCCGTAATCGCTGGGAAAGCTGTGAAAGAGTGCTGAAAGTAAATGGTAAGGTATTTAAATTAAGTGATAGCATTATCTTTACAAAGAGACAATATTTATTAAACTATCTTAGGTTACTACATTTGATTGCTTTAGCGACACCATAGTTAAGTTCATTTGTTTTGCTCTACACATTTTTATATAGAACATTCCGAGTGGAAATTTACCCACTAGGATGATTTCCGAGGGGGTACCACTACCCACGTCAACCGCCGGGCATGCATGTTTTGTCACACATGTTTATGTACAAAAGAAAGTCCTTGAGGCTGCATAATTACGCAGAAGTGAAATTATACACTTGCCTAAGGAAATGTGTTGGCAATTACAAAAGTTAAGCCAATTTCTGAGCTGCACATATACTTAATTGGACACAGTTAATAAGCGCTTTGACAAAACTATTGTTGCGCTCCAAATAATACCAAAGGACTATCATTTGCACTATTAGACCATTGGTAAAAATCAATGTTGTTTAATTATTGCAATACCACACCGATTTATTGATTTAGTGTCCATTTTAGTGCTATTTACTTTTACCTTCTACCCCTCGCCGTTGTAGATTTTTAATTAAAATGGCGCAGCCAGTTGGCAAGACTCTATTCAGAGGCGGGGCGCCTAAAACAATGCAGTGAACACTTGCTAACAGCAATTCAACAACGGCCAACACGCTTTGTGGTCAGCTCGTTTTCTTTACCTGTCGTTACAGCAATCCGGGAAGTAGGCAACCATTTTTTGTGTTTGCTCTTTGTGGCTTACCACCTTCTAACCACTTTTTCTTAAGGTTATTTTCCTATACTTTTACGGCTGTTCCGGGTACACTAAAATAAAACCTACTGTGTTTATCTATGCATATTTTAAAGGTTGTTACATTAGTTATTAAAGTCATCATGTTTCTTTTTTATGAGAGTGATTGACCAATTTAAAAATATTTTAAAATATTTCAAAATTACTCTTTTTATTTCATAATTTTTAATAGTGTGGAACAAAAAGAACGTATAAGAAATAATGACCTTAACGTGACATAAATGATGAGCCTTCCATATTAAATGAAGTCCACTTATTCGAATTCTAGCATTTACGTCACTTTTAGTTAATTATTCCTAAAACTAAAAAATGTTTCCTTAAATGAGGCAATTTTTTCTGGGTGTAAATATCTGTTCTTAAAATAAAATATTTAAACCTAAAAATAGTAATTTAAAGTTACTTTAATGTAGGTACCTAATTATACACATTTAAACCGTCACGTTTTGTTTACTTGTTGAAATATTATTCCTTAAGCTCCCAAAAATTCTCGTTCTGTTTAAAACCCAGGCTTTCTTCCTCATTTTGCATTCATTTTAATAAAGCACATAAATTAGCGAGCTGCCTTTGCGGTTTTTTTTTCCCTGCCGCCCGTTTGCTTTGCATGCAAATGCGCGCCAACTTTATTTGGCCAAGACGGAGGGCGGCGATGGAGGCGTGGTTAGCTGCTAATGAAGGCGTTAGCAGACCGTGGGAGAAGGAAGGGGCAGGGGTCGGGTGGTTCGGGTTGTTCGGGATACCAAGACGCAGGCTAAGGATGTCAGCTCATTATGCATCCTTCGCGTTTTTGATTTGTTTGCACGAGACGTGCGCATAAATTGAGATGCGTTGAGACGGGGAGGGATAAGCCAAGCCAGGGGATGAAGGGAAACGAGCGGAGAGCGGGGAATACGGCCAACTTCTCATTATGCAAGTGAAACAATGCCGAGCTGATGCCAAGTTTGTTATTGTTTCAGCCACAAAGGAATTAAACAGCTGCCAAGCTCATCAGGACATCGCTGGCGGCTCGTTGGCGGATTCGCATGGAACTGAGTTAATATCTGGTTCTGAAGCCAAGTCCCTCACCCTCCCGTTCCCAGATCCCGACGTCATTTGTTAACTTCCCTGCATGAGACGACAAATTGTCCAACAATTAAAAGCCACTCTAACCGACATTGACCCTGGATCCATACCATTTCCATCCTTTGCCACTCTGCATCCAGTGCGGACAAAAGGAAGCCAGCGCCGAAATCCACTTTATTGATTGTGCAAATTCGTTCAACTGTCAAACAATGTGGCAGATATGAGGCACAATGCCCAATATTCCAGCCAGTTCGATGAAAAGCGCACAGTCACAATGATACATATATGTGGGATTGGGTGAAAAGAGAAGGCGTGAGTGGGAAAAAGTGTTCGTGCATTTCGTGAGCTGAGCTTCAATTTATTGGGGTTTAAAATAGAACTGAAAATTTAAGAAATTTAAGATTTATTGAGCATTTGTTGAATAGCACAAATATACGTTTAAGATACTTACGATTTATTGAGCGTTTGTTATTCAACGTATATTTGTTCAACGTATATTTGTTGAATAGCAAACGCCTAATAAATCTTGAATTTTTTAAACTTTAAATTCGATCGAATAAATTTAATTTATTGGAACTGTCACACAAATAATGCATTTAAACTTGTTGAATTTCAATGTGATATCAAACTGTTCTTTGGAGTCTTAAATCTTAGGCAATCTTTCCTAGAAATCAATTCCACCTGATTGCCCACGAACATGACATTCCCCATTAATGTGCTATCTCACCCACGCTTCGACTTCTTATTACATTCCCAAGAATATAAAAATATTCGCCTTCTATGATTTCAATTTTTTAATTGAATTTTTCGACGCATCTCTTATCCCAACGTGAGCCAGTCGACTAAAATTAGAAAATTAATGAAAAACACATTTAAGCAAAAGGCCTCAGTTGACGTCGGCGTCGAAATCACTTGAGCGGCTCGATTGCCAAATAAAATGGGAGTGTTCCTCCCTTTGCCCCAAAAAAGAAAACTGTTTGCACCGACAAAAGGGAAACGTACAAAAAAATTAATTATTACGAAAAACGAAAAACTTCACAACGAGTCGAAGGCGGAAGGACAATGAAGGGCAATGCCGCAAAAAGGAGCACACAAAAAAAAATAAATGGAAAAGGAGAAAATAAACGAGTCACAAAGAGGGCTAGAGGTGAGCTGCTTCCATGGCTTTTGGTGTGGTCAGCACACTTGGCCTGAAATTGTTACCGAAAAACCGGACAGGGACTGGGACTCCGGACACCGAACTGCGACCCGACTGAGACCTGGACAACAATGGGGACAGTGGACGACTCGAAAGGATCACTCTGGCAAAACGGTTTGCCGGTCGCAGCTGTTTGTCCTTTTGTCAGGTGACGAGCAAAGGAAACTTCACGTTTTCCCAGGCACTTCCCAGGATTTCTTTTGAACAAACACAATTGTCGCCGTTTCTGGTGGGGAATGGAAAAATAAGTATACCAGAAAGTGAGGTGCTCGGAAAGGATACAGTTGAGTGAATTTAATTGTCTGTGATAATATTATTTGTCGGAATGGAGATTCTGTTTGTTGTTTAAGTGAGTAACAAATTATATTATTATTGTGCATAACTTAAAAAGTATACAAGGGTTTTTGTTGAAAGCTTGGAGAAACGACCCCTATCTCTGCTGAGAAGTATTTACATTGTGAATATTTAAGTAATTGTAGCTATAAAATTAAAAAAATTATTGTTTCTACTTATAATTCTTATAATTTTCTTTTGCCTCCTTTGCACATTTATAATTGTTTAATTTTATGTATTATTTTGTCTCTTTAAGTTTTAAGTGCTGTCAACAAATTATAAATATTTAAAATTCTTGTTTTGTTTGTTAAATATTCATGTGACTCGGTATAAAAACCAGGGATCCTGAAATTTAATTTTATGTTGTTGCTTGAAATATATTTTTTAAACATGGACACAATAGAGTAAGTTTAAAACGAGTTCGCGTTGTTAAGCAATGTTGAGGCTATAATTTGAAAGTAGGTTTAACATTTAAAAATTTAAGCATCATAGCTGCCCTTTTCGGACCCCATTCCAGGCAATTGAGATTTTAAAGGCCTCCCAGCGAGGACCTCCCCCAATCCACTTACCCGTCGCTCTGCTCCCCGCCCAGCCGGCTGCTGGCCAAGGAGTTCCGGGTGCTCTCCCGCTCGATGCCCAGCGTGGTGGTGGACAGTGTGGTTCCCTGGCGACCCTTGGGTGAGGTCTGCTGGTGGTAGATGCCCCCCCTGCTGCTGCTGCTGCTGGTGGTGTTGGTGGTGCTGATGGGTGGCATAGCGCTGGGGACTGCTGGGGAACTGCAGGTGATTCGATATGGAAAACTCGGACTTGGTGGGCGAGCCGGTGGTCGACGAGGAGGCCACCGACTCCAGGCCACGAGATAGCTTCAGCATCTCGGCTCCAAACTGATGCAGAGCCGTCATAGTCGTGGGCGTGGGCTCCTTTATGCTGCAGATATGCATAATAAATATAGTAATTTATATAGTACAGTACAACAATGGCGGGCTAGACAGCTCACCTAGAGTCGGGCAGCCAGAGCTCGTGGTTGTCCAAGGTGCTGAGATCCGTGTCCGTGGAGTTAGCGGAGTGGGCGTGCAGCACGGAGGAGGCGTTCCCCGGACCCGGCTTCAATAAGCGTCGCCAGGTGCATCGCCGCTCTGTGGAGCATAAAATCGGGGTAAGCGGATGCTCTATTTCCATCAAATGGCAATCAGCCCAAGAGTGCGCTACGAAAAGTCACAAATGCGCTAATAAACTCGCACGAGCACCCACTCTAACGCTCCTTCACACGGGATACACAGAAAAAGTACTTGTACAATGGATGCTCTGCTCTTCACAATTGATGAAAAACCATTTAAGTTATAGTTTTTGTATTTTTTGTCAAGGGAACTTAACTGTTTCCCAAAAGACTTGTTCCTGGGAAAGTCAACATATTAAAGTTCAAGCCAATAGGATAAAAAAAATGTTTCTTAATGTCAAATGTTACCTAAAGGGTTCTGTCATTTATCTTTGTTACAAAGAGGTTGTGTGACCATGTGCATTTTACTAAGTATTCAACATAATATACATTTTAAGAACTATATTTTTTTTGAAGATATGTTTTAACTGCAGTTTCTATACTTTATATAAAACCTTCTCATGATTTTTTTTCCCTCTGTGCACCCAGCGAGGGGATTGTGGGAAACCCAGCTACGTGCCTGGCCCAAATGCGGACGCTTTACAGCAGAGATTTGGCTTAAAATAACTGCCCAAATCCTTGGCACTAACACAGTCGCAGTGCCACGCTCACAGATACACACCCACACACACACACACAAATGCTCGTAGCTTTCATCAGGTTCAGATTCACTCGAACGAATCGGGGACACCGCACCCTGCATTGCACCGCTAAACGCTCGCTTGGATCCGCTGAAATGCTGAAATGCCCCGCAGTGTATGCGATTTCAGCTGCAGCCACCAGTCCATTAAATATTCCCCCTCTGTATTGACTTTTGGCACTCCAAGCTCCAAGCTCCAAGCTCTCGGTGGTCCCCCAGAAAATTACTCTCAGCCCCTTGGGCGCCAGCCAATCGGATGAGAAATGGGAACAGTGCTGAATAAATTCTGCGGGCAGACAAAGGCATTAGACCCACTTAAATATGCTTAAAATAAATTGAATCTATTGAATTGAAGAAAGATAATAGAGACGGTGAACGCTGTCATATTTTGTCTCCAGAATACCCACATTTAATGTCCAGTATACCCACAACAAAAATTTAAGAAAATAGTATTTGTATCTTTAAAATTATGTTTAATTTGTTTTTAAATATTTTTCAATATCATATATTAACAAAAAAAAAAGGAACTTTTCTCTTCAAATTTTTTGAAAGGCCAAAGCAAATACTTTTTAAATAAAATTTTAAATCATAATTGGAAAACATAAAGAATTTTATCCAAACTTAAAAGAATCTGAAATACTTACATATCTACAATTAATTTTATAGTTTAGAAAGTAGATAGGTTATTAATTCAATTTTACTTTATTTATTTATTAATAGTAAGCTTAAAAGCAGCAAATTTTAAAAAGCTTTAAAATAAAATTTCGAAAAGTTGTTTTTTTACCGTTTAAATCCAACACTCCAATGAAAAAACAAATTTCCACCTCAACGTAGTTTAAACGAACCCCTTGTTGAAAAGTTTAATCTTGAAACTTTGGATTTAAAACTAGTTGAGCACTCAGGAAAGCTCTCACAGCATTACAAGCCATTTACGGTGCAGGCGTTCGATTCATGGCAACGTGAAAATTAGCTATCTACACATATGGGCTGCATTTTCCTCCCATTTGTAAGAGTGTGTGTGGGTGGGTGGGTGGACTGTAGTGTTTACCCTCATCCACCCGGTTCAATGTCGTCGGCAATGTCGATTTTGTGTGCACTGCTGCGGCTTAGTCGCACTTTGGGCCTCAGAAATCGATGGGACACGGATTCAGGGAGTATCCGGCACATGTCTCTGCATTGTTTGTCTAGTGTTGTCCCCCCCATTCGACACTTATACGCCCCTGTTTTCTCTACTCTCCGAGATCCATGTAAAGTTTCGAGTACAAAAAGTGCAACCGAGAACGAAATGCAAATTCTGAACAAACTGAAAATCATATTAAGCTGCTGCAGCTCTTCGTAGGCACTTTGGGGGAAGGCACGGCACGCAAAGGCACAGAAAAGGGGCAGAAAAGGGGCAGAGTCCTTACCCAAGGCCGGAGCCTGCCCGAGCCACCCACTGGCCCACCCGGGGGTGGCGGCTGCCGTCTGCTGGCCACCCCCCAGATTCTGGCGCTGGCGGGCCAGCAGGCGGACGGTCAGGCAATATGTCAGCAGCATCACGCCCAGCGGAATGTAGAAGCACACAATGGAGCCGACCAGCTTGTACACCGGATCCGGTATCTGGCAAGTTCCATTCACCAGCACCGAGGCGTGATCCTGAAATCAAATGGGAGATAGCAGAGTAGAGTGTGTATAACGAAGGAGCAAACCAGGAATTAATTTGGCTAAGTAAACGACACGTTCAAAAAATGTTGAAGAATTTCTTCCTCTTTGAATTTTAATGGTTGATTTACAAAAATACATAGCACGCATTGAGCCGTGGTTTACATTTATTTTAAGAAATAATATAGAAGTAATACGGAAAGAAATAATTTCTGAAATTAAAAAAAACGTTCTAAGAAAGCTTTAATTGTTTTAGATTGATATTTTTCAGAGTGCAGGCTTTAAGACACGGTGATTATATTTAACTAAAGAAATTCCTATAGTACGCATTTATAGCTTCTTTAAAAATACACATTTTGTTAACATATAGTTATAGTTTGAATTGAAACATTGGTATTTTACATATTGTAAGAAATATATTTCAGGAGTGATAAAAGACAAATTAAATCGCTAATAACCAAACTAATGCAATTACTTACCTTCGAATACATCAAGCTCAATGGCAAGCTCATGGCAATGCTCAGGAGCCAAACAAAGACAATTTTCAGGGTGACTCTTCGTCGGGTTTTGTTCCGGCCGAATCTCATCGGGTAGCGCAGCGACAAATAGCGGTCCACGGATATGGTGCACAGGTGCATGATGCTGGCTGTGCAGAAGAGGACATCCAGGCAGATCCAGGTCAGGCAATGCTCCGAGCCCAAAGGAAAGTAACCTGGGGAGGAAGAATTTTTCCATTGTATTTTTTCAGCTTGTAAATATTCCCTGCCCGACTTATGACTGTATTAAGTGGCTGCAATATTTTCGACCTATGTATGAGTACACGAGATTTATGGTTTGGCTGGCTACAATGCAAACCCCCCCCACTGTCGCCTGGCCAGTTCTCTTTTTTTTTAATACTCCCTCGTTTTTTTGTCCCATAATTTTCCCGGCACCCCGCTTCAATCGTAAGCTGCCAAATGATGTTCCCCGTCTCCCTTTGAGGGGGATTATGCAACATATTTCAGACCAACTGGCCCATATAGGAGCGGCTATTCCCGATGCTGTGGCCATCGTTTTGCACAGCTGTTGGACGTCATAACTCAGCTCAGCGCCCTCGCTCGTTTCCCATAAAAGTACAATTGTGTGTGCACTGAGAAAAATCTTTTTTAAAAAGTAATCAACAGTTCAAAACATTTAAACTGTTTAATAAGGTGGGAACTTAAAAAGTTTTTGTGGCAAACCCGAAAATATTTTAAAACGCGTAGGTATACGACTAGTTGAACAACGGGAAACCAAAAAACGATTTATAGTTAAAAATCCTTAAATTTACTTTAGAGAGACTGCAGACTTCATTTTTATTTTCAAAATAGGTTCAACGGCCTCTGCTCAGTCCCTTATAAAACTTGCTCTTATTATTATTATTTTCTATTACAGTGTAATAATTTTTTCTCTGTGCGCAAATAGGTTTTTTTTGACCGGCGGTTGGAGGTGGAGTACCCGGCACATTGGGTGAGTGATACTTGTGTTTACTCTGTTGTTGCGGGTGCCCTGAGATTTGGGCGCGGATTTGTGTCCGGAATCTGGTCGAACATGAATACGTAGTGCCGCTGGGAAAAGGAATTTCTCAACGGACACACACACAGAAAATGAGATAAGTTCATAGCGAAGATGGATCGATAAAAGTATGAAGCGAAAACGAAGTTGTATTACTAACATATGTCTTAAAAAAAAAGTTTTTGTTATGGTTTCTGAACTCGCGATGGTTTTCTGTAGTGCAATTGAAATAACGAAAACAAGTTAAAGAATTTTTTAACGTGAGTTGTGGGCGAAACAGTTTCGTTATCTTAACTTTTGTCCAACGTTTTCTATGGGAAAAATAATGTAATTAGGTTTCTGTTTAAAAATGCTTCGGAGAAGTAAGCAAACCAAGTTTTAAAATAGAACCAACTTTATAGTATGTTTAGGGAATTTTTACTCTACTGCGTTTTAAAATTAAAAAGACGTAACAGTTTTTAGTCTATAGCCGTGTTAAGACGTTGAATTTTAACAAACTGACTTAACGACGAACCCAATTTATCCAATTTCCCCATGGCACTTTACTTTAAATGAAAAGCCGAAGTAACTGTTGCATGCCGTGGCTCTTCTTTCGGAAACAACCATAAGGTTTTGTTTATGGCCGGCAATATTTCCCAGTCCCTCATTTCGCACCCATCAAGCGCTCAAATTGCAATAACGCTGAGCCCCCGAGTCGAAGGCAAAAATGTTACAAATGACACGGCCATTGGGTTTGGCTGGGAACAGGCCCGTCCCAGACCATTTGGGCCGTGAGCAAAGTGTCAATAAGATCAATTTGGGCAGCAGACGGTAGTCGAACCTTTAAAATGGATAAAATTTGTTTAAACTGAAAGCCGAAAAGAACCGGGAAAGCAAGTTAAATTGAACAAAATAAAAGCTGGCGCTGACCAGCCAAAAAAAAAAGATGAACTCGGGGGGCAGTTTTTACCGGGAAAACAGCAAACGGATTCCGAGATTGGGGTCGGGTCTGTCTGGGAACTCTGCTTCCCTTTGAGGCGCAGGACAAAGCTTTTATTTGTGTTGCTGTCCTTTTTTTTTGTGATGCCGATTTTCTTAGGGCAAACATTTCAACTTACAAATGCGAAACAAATTTCAAACAAAAGCGCAAAACTTTCCTGTTTTCCAGTTCCGCTGCCAAAGTCAGGGTAAATAAATTTTTAGCTGATTTCTTTTGTGCGGATTTCGCTTTGCATGGTGGCTAAGATGGGGCGAACTGGCTGGCCATAAAACTAAACTAAAACACAAATAGCCGGGGAAGCTGATGACGAGCAAAGTTGGCAGCAAAATGACTTGGTAAATGAGTTGAAACTTATTTAATTTGTTGTAAGTTTAAGTGGATAAAAAGGCGGCGGCGGAGGGAGGAATGCAGATGGAAATGGAAAATAGGGTCCAGCTAATGATTCGGTTGTTTGGGAAATTAAATAAATGGCTAAAAAAGGTCACGGGGAAAAAGCGTACATTCAAAATGAAAGATATATCTCCGTTCATGACAACATAAGCCTTTGTGTGAGCAACCATATCAAATGTTTGAACGTTTTTCCGCGTTGCTAAACTAAAGTAAACAATTCCCGCACAGGACGAAAGCCCGGCGGAAAATGCGGAAAAAACGGGTGAAAATATGATTTATGAGTGGACTACTAACTGCGTGTGGGGATAAGCCTTTGTTGGACTTTACTACTTTGCTTTCTGGGGCAGCATCGATTTCAATTTTAGTTTCAGCTCCCCCATCCTCCACACAGCATCAGCATCCCTCCATCAATTAGATACAACTCCCCCAAAAACTGTTTACCGAGCAAACGAACTTAATAGGAAGGAAATGACTTGCCAAAAGGGTTTGGGTTCTTTTTCCTTGGTAAAACGCTTGCGTTAGGTTTATTTGGAAATCTGGTAGTGAAAAGAAGGTTAAGGAATTTTCAAGAAATTTATGAGGTCATTCGCAGTCCAATTACGTTGCGGTAACTATGAGTCTGTGGAATTTTTCGGTTTGGTTTTAAATTCAATTAAACTTAACACTAAGTTTTTTGAGTCTCTCTAAAAAGTGTTAAAATAAATATTATTAAATTTAAACATTGAAACTTTAAATATCCTATGTTTTTTTTTAATCTAATGAAGACCAAAATGAGTTAATTTCCTAAATAATTATTTTTAAGTTTTTAAGTATCTTTAACAAATTATGCAACATTTAACAATGGAAACAATTGAACTTTGTGTCGTATTTCTCTGTCTTTAAATTGGTTAAACTGGAGGAAAATCCTGTTAAAATATTTGTCAAATAAGCAAACAAAATAAACATCAACATAAATCCCGGAGCAATCAAAAATAAAATATCAAATACCTGACAACAAGTAAAACTCACGCATACTTGAACAAGTACACACACACACACACTCGGAGACCCTTGCACAAACACAACCCAAATGATTTGTGTCAATAAAAAGGGCGAGCGAGTGCGAGTATAAAATGCAAATATGTGAGACGAACAAAAAAGCCATTGAGCAAAAGCTCGAAAATTGCTGTGATTATAAAATAAGCCTGCTTTGTTGCCGCCTCTGTCACGCACATTTGACGCCGAGCAACCAGCAACAATAACGATTTCAATCACAAATCACAGAAATATGAGAGCAACAAATTGAGATGGGGGTTTGGGGCACGCGGCGCACTTCGTTTCATTTCTTTCGCCTTTCTGACTCCGGCAGATGACAGCGTCAGGCACTTACAACACCGATAACAGAATCAGCAACTCCAGCATCTGCAATGATGGGGAATACCGACAGAGGCGTATGACGGATATTGTCAAGGGGGAGCTGTAAAACTATAGTGGCATATAGGTTTTCAACTCAAGTCTTTTCTTACACATACTGGATTTATACGTTGCCCAATTCATGCAATCCTTTCCTTAAAAAGTGTGTATAAGCACCATTATTATTCGGAAAGTTGCTGTGAATTAGGTCAATTTTTGAAATGGAGAGGAGCTACCAACTAAACATTGTATAAATTAAAGTACACAAATTAAACGGATTTTACTTAAATTTTTTAAAATTACACATTTGGCAACTCTGCTGACATATACATGATTTGTCTCTAACGTATAAACAGGGGCTACTTTTAATTCGCATTGAATTCATGAAATAGCATGTTAAACTAAGTATAGTACAATCCACAAGCTGTGCTATTTTTATTGGCAATAAACATACGAGTTAATATTGAATGAATTTTTTTAAAACAAATTTTATGAAAATGGAGTTAAAGCATTGAAAACAGGTAAAGCAATTTTTAGTAAAAATATTGTTACGCAAGGACAACACTACGTATGAGTAAAACAGTTTGAACGCAAAGGCAACACCGCGTATGAGTGATACAGTTTAAACATTTAGGGAGGGGTCATCACCAGATGATAACACCGCAGTGCGGTTATATAGTTGCGGTGTGGTTTAATAGACGCATGACAAGAGGTCAGTTGCAGAGCTCCCAACCCTGAATTTCCGCTGTCGAGCAGTCAATCAATTGTCATGTACCCTGTGTGTTGCGCGGTGCTTCTTAAAGATGCTCTTTAATTGCCCGATTCGCCGTCGCTTGCCGCTCGATTTATGACCCATCATGTGGGTGGGTATGGGCCGTTGTGCGGGAGTTGTGATTTCAGGGGCGTGGCAGGCGCCCGCAGCGCCTGTTGACACGTTGTCACCTCGACTGTCATCCGAATTTATGGGGAGCATCGAAAAGAGCCCAGAGGATGACTGTTTTTAGCCCGCCGGGGATTTCACGTCTCCGTTTTTATTTCGCTGGCTGACAACAGTTTGTGACTTTCATCCCGTCGCATGTAAACACATATCATTTTCATTTGCATTTCGCGCGTCCCGTCGACACATTTGCATGGTCATGCATATGTTTATTCATACGGGTTATGCACGGGGCACGGGGCTCGTGTGCCCTTGAATCTGTGACCCTCGACCCTGCTGAGATATATTTTGGCTGTTTCCGTTTTTGTCCGACAGTTTTATGACTGGGTAACATGGAAAGTGATCGACTTTTGGTTCAGGTTCCACAACATAATATCTTTTTACGCTAAACATATAAGTTTACGTATACTTAGTTTTTGGTTCTATTACATCAGGATTTTCGTTAAAATTTGTGGGATTTTTTAAAACAGGCTATTAAAAACTAATGGCACATATTTCGAAAACAATGAAAATACAAAAGTCGAACAGTCCCTGAAATATTAAACTGCTGTTTGCTGATTTTGGTTGTTTCTGCTGGTTGTAACCGATGTTGTGAGTTTTTTTTGTTAAGGGTATTGTTTCTGTTACTTTTTTGTTATGTGGTCAAATATTTTGGTTGACAGCACGCAAAAACATTACCACCATGCGAAAAATCCGCAAAGAGATTCCAGTTACATATGCAACCCTTTCCTTAATTAGATGTTGTTGCGGTTGGGATTTTACTTGTGGGGTTAACGCATTGTTATGAATAAACATTAAATTAAATACGCGCGTTAAAGTCAGGTTTTTACACTTTCATAGTGCAGTAGAACATGAATGAAAGGGTTTACTTATAAATACTTACTAACTTACCAAAACTTAGTCCTTTTTGTTGCAGAAAATGCACTTGTCGGACTTTCCTTCACCCTAAATCTATACCTGCACACCTTAATCCCATCAACTGTTTTTTTAAAGTCTCTGAAGGCAATGCAAAATCCATTTCACAAAAAAATTCTTTTAGAGGAAGCTATTAACATGCATATGATAGACACTTCCGCACAACTGGCTGGTCAGGACACTTAGGAATCCGGAAAGCAAGGAACTCAGAGCGGAACATGCGGTGACTACGTGCGAGGCCAAGTAAATAGAAGAAAAGAAAAGTTGTTGATGTGGTGGATGCTAACTGGGCTCTAAGCGGCTGACGGGTTCATCATCATCGTCCTGATGAGGATGGGACTTACGGGCGGGTAAATATCCGTAGGGCAGAAATCTGCCTGCCATGCATAAAGTGAACTATTTAATGGCCTTTCGATTTCCATCGATGTGCCATAAACGCATTTGCCCAGGCCATCGGATCTTGAACGGAAATCGAAAGCTGTTCAGTGAATCGAGGTTATGGTGGTGGGGAGGCTCGGAGGTCGATTAGGGGTGGCCCACGACCTTCTTATCAGCCTTGGTGAAATCATTTTCCCTACGCAATGTGCCCTGACGGCGGCATCTTCATTTTCAGTTTTTACACTGCCCTCTTTTCGCCTCCTTTGACTTTTGATTTCGTTTCAAGTTGCCGACATTCACAAAGATGTCCCACCTCCTGGGGGGCTGGCAATAATGCAAATGGCTTTGGCTTCCGTGTGACCCACAAGCTCGTGCTCACCTGCCAGCCATGTGCTTGGCTTTGGCTGTGACTTTGGCCTTTCTGCACCTTTCTGGGCCTTTGTTGGGCATTTTTGTAGTGTCGCTGACACTTCTATTTTCGGTGAGCCCAAGTGCTTCCTGATTTTCTTTTGATGTCTGCCAGCTGGCAGTGGAATGGATAAAAACGTGAAATAGAAAAGAATGCATTTACCTCATTTTAAGGGATTTTTTGATTGCATTTGCATTTCAAATATGCATTTTGATTTGGTTTAGTTACACTCTATAAAAACCCATAAATTCTTTTATTTCTGTGTATGCAAATCAAATCATAGACATTTAAGCTATTTTTAAAGTCAAACTTTGCAAAATACCTTAAAAAGGTTTTTAAATCACCTGAGCTTCTTTAAAGTGCGTCCAAGACTTGAGGTTATTTTTATATTCAGCAAAAATACACACAAAAATACCTATCCCACTTGGGCAATAAGAACTGCTTATCAAAATTTCCACTGTCAACTTTGTCCCTTTCTCTCATATCTCATGATAAAGCGAGTGTTTATCCATATGCTCAGGAAAACTCGGCACAGACTTCAACTTTTCCCAGTCCATGTAAGCAAACCTTCAGCGCTTTTCCTTTTCCCAGAACTCGCTCCATTGACAGCTGCCAGCTTAGCAAGGGCGGAAAACTGAAACTACAACAAATTTTCATACATTCATATGAGTGGAGAGTGTGTCCCTTCGGTCCACATTCCCTGTCTGGGTCCCAGAGCAAATATGTATAAATAAATTGTTGTTTGTGTTGGAAAATCACATGGTGAGCACAGTCAGATAAAGGAAAAGACACGAAATTCAATTAAATTTCTAACAAGTTTTGTAAAAAAAACACATTTATTCCTTGTAAATTTTTTATTTTGAATCTATGTTTTTTGTTTTTGGTTTTTTTTGACAGATGAGACCCTCATGAAAAACTAAACCAATGTTGGGAAAAGTGAATGCTCAACAGGTTTTTTATTTTCTCACTTCAACAATTTTAAGGACCGTTTAAAGCGAAAAGAAAACCCAGAATAAATAGGTAAAAATCGCTTTAATAGATTCATCTTTTCAAGCTGTCTAGTTTTAAGTGTTGAATGAACTATAACCATTTTTGATTTAACTAAAAAGGGTTTTAATAAATGAAATGAATAAATGCAAGGATCTATTTAAAAGTTGTTTTTTCTTAGAAAAGATGAGTAAAATAGTCAAAATTGTTGTGAATTATGTGAATTACTTTTAACTTTAGAACTACACCATTCCAAGGATTGCGTTGTTACCAAGCAGTTTTAATAGTTTATGCAGTGTTTGGTATTCGCACAGAAAAGGTACTTAATTTGGGGCTTATATGTATAACATGAATGTTTATATTTAATTATTTTAACAAATAAAAAAGAGTATCTCGTGTTCGATTATTCAAGGCCAACTTATTCAACTTGTGCCATTATTGTTGTGGCTCTCGGTGTCTCATCAAGTGCTATTGCCCTTCCATTAAATACTGGGTGCCATACGTTTCTCGTCTCCTTTACTTTTTATATTGACACAGCTTTATTTTTGTATTGTTTCCGCCTCGCTTAACGCGAAAAGTCGAGTGGAAAAGGAGAGGTGGAGGCGGAGGTGGAGGTGTCTGTCTGCCTTCTGTCGGATGCTTCCTTCCGGCTTTCATTTTTCGCCGCAACTTTTGCTCCTGCTATTGACATTGCTCTAATGTGGCATATAAAGTGGCGACTGCTTCGATTTTCCGCCCACCGATTTTCCACCATTCAGCATCGTCATTAAGTTGAGCGCTCTATTCTCCGCATTCATTAAACTCCCAACTCTGTGTGGAAGCCTGCGTAAATTGCTTCGCTTCCGTTGCGTCATTACACGACGCCCTAACGTTTCATTATACTCATTGTTTGTCTATTACGAGAGTTTTTCTTATGGACTCTTTAGCAGTCCTTCCTTCCTTCCATTCTTCTCCTTTCTGGCCCCTCCACAGTTTCCCGCTTTGTTATTCCTGTTTGGGTTCGTGTTGGCGTGTATTTTCCTGGTAGCAAAAAAGTTTTCAAATAGATTACAAAGCACTTGTAATACTCGTACCTTTGCTTCCTCGCTGTTGTTGCTCAATGCATACTATAGTTATTGCAACTGTGCGTAAATACATCTGCCCCCTCGAAGCCCATTCACAATTTCCAGTTCGGTTTTAGTTTCCCAAACAGCATTTATAAGTTGCAACTCACGCAAACCGAAACTTTCTATTGCTTATATCAGTGGAGAAAACATGCCAATAAGTAAAGTTTTTCAAAGAAAAGAGAAAAAACGTCTAGGATTGATTTTGTAGGTGTCCTAAGCGTATATTTCTTAAATATTTACTACAACTTTTCTTGGATTTGAACACAAAACAATCTTGAAAATCAGTTTAATAAGTGCCTTAAATTTAAAATTCTGTATTGTTATTCAATACTTTAAAGCAGGGTGTAATCATTATAAGTTTTATTTATAAAATCACAAAATAATCATTTTCTGATTTTTATTTTTTTACTTACACAGTAACGATTATTCCTGAGTTTTACTTTTTTTAGTTTTGCTGGTTTTAAAAATAAAATCGAAATAATCATTATCGTTGAGTTTTACAAAAAAAAAATAAAAAAAAAAATATGGCCGTTTGCTGTTTAGGATATGTCCTGGTGTAATTGGTTTTTTTGTACGACTCTTCTAACTTAGTGATTTTTTTGATCAAGGAAATCAGAATTAATCATTATTTTCGGTCCCTGCTTTAAAGACCTCAACTGAAAAAACCACCCAGACCCACAAAATGTGTTCGATTTGTTCAGGGACGTCAAACTGTTTTCAATCAAATTATGATGAAACTTTGCCAAAACAAACCCCAAAACAATAAGGTAGCAAAAGGGATTCCATATTACATTCAAGGTCATTAGCCATCAATATCAATAGCGGCTGCTGGCAGTTTGTTTAGTATATTTCCTTGCCAATTTGTTGAGACAACCGGAACACCGAAAGATATTACAAACTTTTCTCCTTGCGGATATAAAGGGTCCGTCTCGTTTGGCTCAAAAAACACAGGAGACAGTCGGTTCGTCCTTTTCGGGGTATAATAAAATAAAATTACAAGATGTCGACGCCAGGGCGAGTTTAGCATGTGGGCATGTGAGCAATGCCCGGGTCTGACACACATATTTCATCTTTATGGTTTTGTTTTTGGGCCGCACAAGAGCATATTTTTGAGACATTTATGCGACAACCACACACGACCACGACACGGATGTACGGATAAGTATTACAGCTGCAGATGTTGCCCAGGCTCAGCTTAATCAAATAAGCTGCAAAAGCACGTTACTTAATGTTATAACGACTATTTACATTTTAAGGAACTATTTTTAGACAGAGATGAGCAATTTAACAAACAAAAGGTTTCCATTTCATTTTCTTTGGCACATTTTAAACGGATTTACAATTTATGAATATTTCTGGAAGAGCAGAAACCCATAATGGGAAGCTTTTGCAAATCAAGTTTCAACTTTGGAAGAAACATTATCCAACAATAAGTTTTCATGGCTCGTAAAAAATAAATTCACAAGTCAAAGGTAAATTTACCGTATCCATTTAAAGCCCGCAAGAGAACCGAAAACTTTAGGGGGGGAAAACATTTGTGTATCGCTTTTGCAGACAACCGGAGGACCACAGAACAGTCTCAATGGACACTCATTCCCGGCCGGAAAACCAAAGCCGCAAAATGCTTTTGAGCTATTTGAGAGCCTTTTGTGGCTGAGATTTTGCGAGAGTGCAACTGGCCATGGTAAGTGCAATGCAAAAGTTAATACACTTACTTTCAGGCATCGTTTTAAGGCCAACGGAGAACTTTTCGCATAATTTTCACAATGAGCATGCACACACAAAAAATTCCATATACATATGTGCATATATATATATATATGAGCTTTCAGAAAGGAAAAAGTCAGAGAAAGTTGCCTTGGGTAAGCCAAACACATCCTTTCATTCACGTTGGCCAACTTTTCGCAACTGTTTTGGTTGAGGCACTGGGCTTGACTCGGATATAATAGCCTGTCTAAGTCCAGAAGACGCCTTCACAAATGGTAAAAATAGTCTTCAACAATTTCTTCGTAAAGTAGCAAAAGTTTGTCGTTCAATGTCAATTATATTGAGATTTATGCATAATTTAAATTGACTTTGCTGTGACGGCCCAGCTTTGTGTGCTCGATTCGGTATTATAAATTCAAAGCCACTGATCTAAAAATACAAAAACCCTGCTTGGCGATTCGCTCAAGCCATTGGCTATATTTGCTTTGCTCACTTTCAAATGTCCAAGTGTATATTTTTAGAATCATTAATTTGTTGTTTCATTTGAAATTCTTATTTAAACAAATTAATATTTGGCACGTGTCAGTTTCAACAGTTGCTCAGCCAGCAAGAGTTGGTGTGAATTAATTAAAATTTGAAAAAGGGACTCACAACATGCTGACATGGGCATTTGGCTCAGTTAACTTATGTTTTTGTTTGTGTTTTAATAGTGTGACAATTTTAATGGAAGGCCAAAAATGGTCAAGGTAAAAAGGCAAGAAGTGCACCTGCCCATTGGCTATGTAAATAAAATGAGAATTTATGAAGCTGAAGAGCTTATACACAAATGAATGCATGTGCATTGGCAGGTGTAGTCAACCCATTCTTTCCTGATGTTGTGGTTTCTTGTGCCGAACTATTTTTTGTTTTTGTTTGCAACCAGAAAGGTTTCGGTTGCATGTTATATGATGCTTGCATTGAGTTCATTGATGCAATCTCGATATATACAAAAAAAAAAAAACAAAAGGAGGACCTGCCCCTAACAGCAAATCAAATTTAAATATTCATTCAATACGCAAGAATTTTGCAACTTCGTAGAAATTTTCTTAGATCAAGGATGTTTTATTAAATGATTTATTAAAGCACTTCCTTTATTGGAATTTTCCAATCACTTGCTTCGATTGCTTTGCCCTTAATTAGGCCATTTCCTGGAGCTTAACAACAATGATTAAAAGAATTAAGCCAATAAGTGAACATGTTTTCAGACAAATAGCAAAGTAACTTAAAATTTAACTTGCTCTACTTTAAAGTAAATAGTGGAATTGTGGAAAAAAGTTACCCAGCTTTAACAGTCCCTGGGATTTTGTCTACTTTCAACTTGCTTTGAACTGTTTAAAAACATTTTGCGAATATTTTTCAACCTTGACGCAACAAAAGCAATGTGGATAAAAGGTCCTCCCACGCTTAGGCCTGTCCAGGCAGTCCCTAAGTGACAGGATATTAAATGATAGCCGGCAGGAGCGCCGAAGACGACGATAAAGAGCCAAACAGGACAGAATGTGTGGCAGGCGCATTTTTACTCGAACGAAGCGAGCGTATCAAAGCAGATGCAAATGATTTTGTTGGAGGGATCCGGACTCCGGACTCCGGACTGCGGACTGAGAGGTAGCTTTGGCAATTTAACGCCACTAATCGAGTGACATGATGGCAATAATTCCAATTTGGGCCCCGTCACGTCGCGTGGCGGTCGCGACCCTTAAATATGTACAAGTGGGTCGCCGAGGGCCTCAGACTCTCGAATTGTTAAGCCAAAGGCGGCTAAAACGTGCCTGGCATGTTATTCCAGCTTAATGTTATAATTTTTGGTTGCTCGGTTGTCTATAATTATTTATAACTCACGTGCCAAAACAGTAGGAGTACAAGCAGGCCGAGCGATGCCATGCGATGCGATGCGATGCGAGGTTATTGGGCCGCATTACGCATACGCCGTGGTGTCAAAGGGCAAGCACGTGCTGCCTGAATCAAGCTTCTTTTCTGTCTCTGTTCTATTCTTAAGTGCGCCTAGCTGTGTGTGCAGGTACACAGGGAGCAAATCAGTCCTCATTTATTTACATTATCTTATGTTTCCCATAATAAAACGGCTTTCAAATACAAAACCTAGCTTTAAAACTGAGAAAATAAAAGTAATTTTAAAGTTTAATGCATGTATAATAACCATAAGCACGAAAAAATGGGTACCTTGCCGATATGCAGGTGCAAAAACATAATTTAAAATACGCAGATAGTTCAGTTAAATAAAATTGTTTTGAAATTTAACAAATAATATATACAAATATTTTACATTTAATTTTTCCATGTATATAGGTAAGTTTGCGGCAAGGTCGCCTCGCTTGTTGACAGCTGACCTGAAGTGGAGAGCTGGGGGCACAGTTGTCACGCAAATGCGTCCCTGTTTGTAGCCCCTGACACTCGACCCGAAATCCGCTCGGCCAGCTGCAAAAACCCGTGTAGCTCAGGAAAAAACGAGATACAAATGCGATATGATGTTTCATTCGAATTTGTCCGGCGTGGGCGTTGACCAAAAATGAAATATGACTTGACAATTCCGCAATGGCGCTGCTCAACTGTTGCAGTTGTTGTTGTTGTTGTTGCTGTTTCCAGGCCAACTAGTCCGGAGCTGGCCAAAAGTTGTTGGAAGCCACGGCTCGTTAATCAAATCCCGAAAAGGATAGGCAAAACTTGATGGAAACTCGGACGCCCTGTCAGTGTCAAAGCTTGATAAATGAAGTGGACAATGATGGGGCCGGAAAGCCCGGAGTCCGATGGACATTTTCCAGCCCTTGGCTTTTGCATGCAAGCGCATGCGACTTCGGTGACTGCTTAATTAAATAAATACACTTTGTGAAAGCGTGCATTCAAAAATCCCCTTGAAAGCTATAAGCCGTCGCTGAATAAGAATGCCACAAAAGGACACTATGGGCGCCATTCAAGTCCCATGAAAAGATGGAAAACCATGGCGTGAAAGCCACTGCAGTGGGGCTGTGACTTGGGGCAATTTTCGCACTCCTTTGCAGTGTCAGCGAGGCGGGACATAAATTACATGGCACTTACTTTGCGCCTTGCAAATGAACCTGCGGGCACTTAAAGTGCAAGAAAGCTCTCACAACGCCATCGCATTGTGCTCTGAATTAAATATTAAGCCGACAAAGCGGGTGACGACTATGAAAAATGCATTTCTCAATCCATTACCATTGTCACTTACTTAAAAATAATGTATGCTTTCGGTCCCCGGTGCAGTGGCTCGAGCCTTCAGACTAGCGCATGCAAACAATCGATGAATGAGTAATTGCACAGTCCTTGCACTGGGCCACAGTTCATTTTCCACCGCCACACACACACTCGTGGACATGGACATGCAGAGCCCAAGGAACGACAACAGCAATCTGTCAGGCAATTTACAAAAGTGCATTCGAAACTTCCGCCTTTGCGCCAACCCCGTTTCAGATACCCTTTTTTAACCACTTGTGAATACTCGTATATTAATTGATAGGTAACTGAAATCCGTCGATTAGATTACTTTTTGTAACACCTAATACTTCTTTTGACTATATAAATTAATATAATAAATTTTATCATGACTTTTCCAAAGTCAAAAACTCAAATGATCCACCTCGTCTTAGATTTTTATTTTCAGAAATTTTTTAAAAATATATTATATATAACGAATGCATGTACTGAACTTACTGCTGCCCATTATAAAAGTTGGGCTAAGAAATAGTGCAATCAAATTATAAATGATTTTAAAAATTGTCATGCTTGCACATACCATATTATAAATTTAGTGAGCACGCTTAAATTAAAGCAAAAACCCTGATAAGTAGGTTCTATATTTTTTTAATTTCTTGCTTTCAATGGCACATAAACAATAACACTTTGTTCATTTATTTTCTATGTTTGGTTCTTTGTTATTTTATATAGTTGGATGAGAAAAACAAGCCATTTGCCCACTGCTTGGCCTCCAAAGTTACGGAAGTGTGTCACTCAGTCAATGGTGCTAGTCGGTTTCTGGTCTGTGGTTTCTGTGGTGGTGGCCCTGTCCCAATGTGAGTCCCTGGTCTCGAGTCGCTAGTCTTTAGTCTCGAGGCAACTGCCACAAAGGCAAATATGTACGTGCTCCTTGAGCAAATGTCTGTTCCCATCACACGTTTTTTCCTCCCACGGCCCCAGCAACGGCCCAACCTCAATTGTTTTGGCATTGACTGTCAAGGCAGTCCGGTGAGAGTCCCTTGGTCTTGGTCTTGGTCTTGGTCTTGGTCTGGGTCTGGGTTATGGCTTGTCTTGCTGCACCTGCCGTGTTTACTTTCCCCTCTGCCCCACTGTTTATCTCCTTGTTTATTTGCGTCTACCCTCCTGCGACTCCTCCTCTCCACCTCCCATTGCTTCCCCCAAAAGCTATTTGCAATTTAGACAAGTTATCGATTCAAGTCAAATATTATTAGAGTAATGGCTTTTAGCATTTATTTCTGTGTTGATTCGCTTTACCTTTTGTTGCAACAGCGGTTTGCGCCACTTGATAAATTAATCACGGAAAGTGCAAATTTGCGATGTAGCCATCAGAATATGCAGATAGTCTTTATGAGCAGACAACAGTTACAAGAATACCTACGAAAATCGTGATTGCAAGCTAAAAGATTTTTTTAAAAGGGCTAATAGTTCAACAATTTAATGAGCGCTACTAATACATTAAGGTTAACTAAATTATAACGTTGGGAATACTTTAAATGCTTGTTCTTTTTATGAACATTCTTTAATCAAAAGCTTCAAATACATTAGAATATTTGGGTATTACCTCACTGTACTTGATTATCCTTAAGCCCCCAATGAACTCAATTTCGTGCTTTAAGTAGCTGACTTTAAATCATCGAAACAAATGGGTGCGCTCAGGGGGCTAATGGACCCAACTAAACTTTTATTCTGGCACAGGGCACAAGGGTATATCGGTATAATCAATTTTCGTGCCCAATCTTTCCAAGAAAAGATTTGCATTTATGCATGCGGACCTATAAAACTCCTCGAACCCTTCGGCACCCCTTTCGCCACGTTTGAGTTGGCCATGAAGTGCCGTACTTATCCAACTACGGAAATAGTAAACGCATGAAAAATTTAATGCCTCCGCAGCCCGTGCAGTCAATTGTGCCCTTTTCTGGTCCCTCCCACTTAAAAACCGCCCGCCGACCCGCCAAAACGACTTCCGCTTGATTTACAGCTACATTTGTAAGTAGACACAAAACACTTAACAGCTAAAAAGGACTTTGCATAAGTAATGAGCAGAGGCGAGCCTCGGCTGCCTGCTCGCATGCTGACTATATGTCTGCGGGCCCAGGACTTTAAGATCCCGAACGGAACCAGAACCATTGAAAACGGGGTCTTAAGCGTTTTCAGCGATGTGCAGCAGTGCGGGAGATCCCCTGACTTTTCACACATAGCTGCACACACACGCACAGGCCACTGAAAGGATAGTGGAAAGGATACACTGGCAGGATAAACCCAGGAAAATCAATAATTATTAAAATTGAAATCTTTAGCTAAAAAAAAACGTGGGAAAAACTTAGATTTTTTAGATTTTTTTTTTTTTTTTGCTTAACAAGGGACTTTAATGCACATTTGTTTTCATTCAAGAAAAATTTATTAAAATTAAATTTTTGTGTTTTATTGTTTTCTAACTCATGAATAATATATAAGTTTAGTTCTTACGGTTAAGTTTATATACATAAACAATGTTACAACTCAGTCAAATATAACTTATTTTTAGAAATAAAGAAACATAACTCTGTGAATTATCAGGAATATCAATTCTCTAGTGACCCTTAAAATAGTTTTTATTACAGTTTTAGAATCCTTCTCGTAACTTTGGACCCAAGTGTATAGTTACAGGGAGACAGCGTGTGAGTTGGTGACTCCTCGCCGTGACAACTTGATGGATGTGCGGGCGTCAAACAGCTGCTCCAGTGCACCCTCTCCATCATCCTCCATCCGCCACTCCACTCCACACCCCATTCCTCCCTGGGATGAGCTCTTAACTCCGGCTGCCCGCAAAAACAAAACAAATTCCGCACTGATTGCCAAAAGGGTTCTTCGGCCACGCCCCAGTTCACCTACATGGCACTCCATAACGGTGATTTAAACACAGCCAGGCCGACTTCATTACGCCCAATCCGAGTTTAAGGACGGGCGTGAGGGCTGCCTTCTTTTGGGAGCTGACCAAAAATTAATTGGCTGCTCTGAGCCGGCCGACAGCTGCCATTTTGTGTCTGCCATTTGCTATGCGTAGACATGTCAATTCCCCACTCCCAAAAAAACACCACCCACCTGCCCACCTGCCCATCTGCTTACCAGTGCCTCCAGGTAGCTTAAAGATTTATGATAAAGCCAACTAGCGGGCCTGGGCACGGAGAATGGCCGAAATGAGGGAGGGGTTTCCGGGAGGCGGTGAAAAAGTTTATCCAACTTTGGCTTTAACTTTGGCATTGGCTCATTGCGGCTCGTTTATCTATGAAATGACGGAATCTGATTGCCAAACGAAGCGTTCCCAAAGATCGTTTTGTTTGGCGGTTTTTCAAAATTACGTAGCTTGCTGAATAATAAAATATCAAATATAACTCAAATTGATTGTATTGATGGCATATTGTGAATTCATTTGATGTCAAGGCATTTCCCTTATTATCCACATATTTTTGTCGGGAAGCACCTTGATAACTGGAATCCAGTCAACAGGTTAAATAAATTAATGGTTAACAAACTTAGTAGGTAAGTAGGTTAGATTAAAAATATCAATTTTAAGAAGGGTTTTTTAACATTATATGTACAACAACTCGCTTTAAGGTACAAAAAGATTGAATATTTAGAGACGAAACGAAGGTAATATAGATGAGGATATTGCAAAGTACTGAAAATACTTAGCTACATAGATATATTGTGGGTACCACTATAGTCCCCATCACTGCCACCCTTCTCTCCAAGATTTGTGCGTGTCGCAGCTTATGCTCTGGATTAAGCGCTTAAAATGCTTTTTGACAACAACAACAAAAACACCAACAACTTTGGCTGCGGCAGTAGAATGATAAATTCGTTCCCTACCCATTGTTTCTAGATGGTTTTTCCCGGGTAAGCCACGCGCCGTCTAGCAGCCCCATTTCCTCCAAAGCCGAGCTGTTTGACATCCCACTTTCCCATTTCCCATTTTCCATTTTCCGTTTCCCCACCCTCGTCTTTTTGCACTGTAAGATATCTGTGTAAAATTTCATTGCCTATTTTGTTTTCCTCTTTTTTTTGTGTTAAAGCTGTAAATCGCTGCTTCACCAATTTGCGCTCAATTAATTTTGTTGCTCTTCTCCTCTCGCTTTTTTTCGCATGGCTTTTCCTTTTTATATTTGCGGCTGTCCTCCTATTTATCATTTTCCGGCCCAAGAGTAATTTATTAAGTTGCAAACATTTTGCAAGCTTTTCGCATTTACTTATTTATTCACGTCCATTGACGGGACACTGTAATTTAATTAGCGGCCTTTTTCTGGCTTTTGATGGCTATGCAGCAATGTCGTTAACTGTTATTATTTAACTGGCTTTTTATGCTGATTTTAAAATGAAATTTAATTATGTAATCACGCAGTCATAATTTACGCATTTGCTGCGCGACTGAAGTCGGTTAAAACGCATCAGCGTGTGTCCCATGGCGTTTAATTAACTTGGTCATGTGGCCACGCGATGGCCAAGGTAAAAATCGAGGTGAAAATTCAGTAAATCAACATCTGTAAGCCAAACTAATTATTGTGTGTGGAAATGCGCTTAACAGACGAATTGAATTTAATGGAATTAATATTTTGTCATATTTTCCTAGTTCTTATTAATTGAATTTATAAATTAAATTTGACCTAAGCGTTTAATGTATTTTCACGGTGACTAAATAATGAGTATTTGGTTTGCCTAATTATTTTAAAATTTATTAAGCTGTATGATTGCATTGGTCAATATTTATTTTGACTCAAATACATTTTAATCTCTGATAAATTTATTTATTTGTTTTTGTTATTTCAACAGCTCTTTATTTATTTATTAAAAAATATATATTCATGCATCAAAAGAAAACTTTTATATATATTGTTGTGTCACTATAATTATAATAAGTTTTGGCTCGTTGCCAACTTGTGGTCTCTAAAAAGTCCAACCAACACAATTGATGTACTGAAAAGTTTAGGCAAATCTAAGTGCTGGGCTTGCCTGTGCTATGTGAGTGCCTAGTACTCAAGATCTAATGCCTCCTGTTCGCTAGAGATTTAGCTTCCGTCGCAGGACCCCCAAAAAGCCCTTGGCAGCAGTCAAATCCCGAATTCGTCCTTTTCTGCTTTCAGGTGGCAGGCGTGCCTGCGACTGCTGCTGCTGCTGCCTGCTGCCTGCAATATTTTTCACACTTGATATAACAAGCAGCCATTTGCTGGCACTGCAGCCACTCCACGCTCCATTGCTCACTTTGCCAGGTGCCTTGCCCAGGATTGCTCCAGGTGCCTGTGCGTGTGTGGCGCCTCTCTGCTTGTTTGTGTTTGTCTTTGTAATGGCTCCCAGAGCGCACAAACAAAACTGTCATCAGTGTTGCAGCTCCTCCAAAAGATGCAAGGGGAAGGACACTGGCGGCACAAGCAGCACTCAGATAAAAAGAGGTCACAAATAAACGAAGAAATATCCTTTCAAGCGTCAAGTTTAGAAGTTCTATTATTTTTATATCGCTTACACTTAATATATAACTTTTTTAAAGTAAAGTCTTTCATATGCTGTATAAGTAATTATCTTTACCAAATGTAACATTTACTATATATGTTATGTTTATAAACTATAAAAATGTAATACATTTTTAAAATATATTAGCATTTAAAAAAAACAGTTAAAGCCCTTGTTTAAATTTAAATGTAGGAGCCCAGTTTTTATTATATTATAATTATTTTATTCAAATATATTTTATTTAAGTTTAAATGTTTTTATCAGTGTGATTGTACAAAGGATATAAATCTGCTAGCAGCTTTTCCCAGACCCCGAAATATGTCAAAGCGAGATTCGCCTGCGCTCGTTTGCCGCTTCTAATGCAATTCTTATGCTGCACTTGCTCCTGCTTTTGCCAAAGCCGTGAAAGCGGGTGCATCCGTTGCCATTTCCTTGGCATTGTTTCTGCCCCGGCTTGTCTCCAGCAGCCAGTCCACAAAGCCAGGCTGCAGAGGCGGCGCTTATTAAATTGTCTGACTGCCCCCCTCAATTGCATTGTGCTGCCCGGGCTTTTTTTAGCTTTGATCGAAATATTAGAGACATAATGCAATCTGCACCCCGTCGCCACCAGCAGGTTCATTAAATGCAACTCCTGCAACGAGGTCCTGAGCTGATTGTCCTTGCTACGTTTCAGGCACTGGCCTTGATTATGATACTCTACCACGCGAAGGGATTTTTACTCGTATAACTTTTCAACAAAAGAAATATTATATATACCTAACCTATATATAGGTACTTGCTCAGTAATTTTGTTTGGTCTTTCCTTTACTTCTTTATTTTTTTTTTTAATCCAGTAAACATATTAAATTAAGTTCTTGGTAGACCTTATTTGGACAGTTTCCTCTAAACAACATATATCCCCCATGCCAAAGTTTAAATAATTAAATTTTAAATGTAGCGAGTTTAAGTCCAGCACACATAAATTCGTACGAATTGTGTTTAGAAAACAAATTTGCGAATGTTTTCGCTTACACAAAATAAACAATTAGTTGTAAAACGTTAACCAACGTTTTGGCTTTCAATAAAAATACGTTCAAGGTAGAGATACTCTTTAATTAAATAACGATCAGTTTGATGAAATTTTTTATATAAAAAAATAAAAGTAACAAGCTGAAAAAATTGTTGCTTTAGTGACTCGCCCAACGTTGTTGCAAAATAAATACTTTTCCCAGACTCGCTTAAGAAAAGTAATCAATTTTAATTTTCCGCAACTTTTCATAAATACTTATTATGAGTAAATTATGAAAGTGCCTTTGAAAACTTTGTAGCCAGGTCTAGCACCAGAGTAACTTGATAGTTTTTAAATTTTTTCTCTTTTCTGCGGAACAATGGATGGCTGGAAAAAATAGCTATGTTCAGCACAAAGGACTTACCTTTCACCAGCGTTAGGATTCCCAGCGGCATGACAAGAACGGCGACCATCAGATCGGTGATGGCCAGCGACATGAGGAAGTAGTTGGTCACATTCTGCAGTCGACGCTCCCAGGCGATGGCCAGGCAGACGAGGATGTTCCCGGCAGCCGTTCCCAGGACCAAAACGAGGGCCAACAGGGCCCAGTAGTTGTTGGCCTCGAACGGGACGTCCGCTGATGTGGCGTTGGCATTGGAATTGGCATTGCCATAGGTGTCATTCCACTTGGCCAGCTGCAGTTGATTATGCCGATGACTGGCGTTGACCACCTGCCGCTCCTCCTCCCACAGCACCAGCTGCTCGGTACTGCTCCAGTCCTCGCCCCCGGTGTCGTTGTAGGAACCCAGCGATGCATACACATCCTCTTCCATTCCGCGTTATTATTCCTATTGTGTCCTCTACTCTGATTGCTGAGGATGCCGCATGCTAATTAGCCCACGCATATGCAACGAAAAAAAATGGAAATGGAAAGGTCCTTGCGCGCCAATTCGAATTGCAAATGCCAAATGGCGGAACAGGCAGCACCGGAAATGAGTGGGAGGCAAGAGCAGCTCACGGCACCGACTGGACTCCAACCGAACGGATATTGGTGGCAAACATTTTATGGCACGAAATCGCCGGAAGTCTGTGCTGCAATCAAGAAAAATAATGGGAGAATGGGAAAATTAAGGAAAACTATTTTAATAGGTAATCTGTGTAGCAAGTACAAAGTTCTTGGCTGTTTAATTAAATGTTGATGTTTCGAGAATCCGTTAAAAAATAGTTCACAAAAGTTTGTTTATCAAAATTAACTGTTTCTTAATACTGACTTCATTATTAATGAAATATTTTTTAGCTTAAAGTGAGCAATAAAGTAAAATAATAATAAAACACAAGTTACTTGTATTAAAGTTAAACTTTAAGTTTTAACAAATTCAGATTAGTAAACTCTTTTTTTTTGGCAGATTGATCCCATAAGAGATTAAGTTATGAGCCGAATAAGCCCGATAGTTTTTATGACCACTTTGTTTTGTTTAAGCTGATTACTTTGTAACAATAAAATTTCATGATTTAACTTCCTGTAATAGATTTAAGAATTTTGGGAAAATCCATATAATCCATTGCGTTGCAAACGTCTAACTTAAATTCTGTTCTAATATATTTTTGGCTCATAAAGTCAAAACGAAACCATAAATCTAAATTCAAGTCTTGTTTAAAATTGACTTCTAATTAACGAATGTGCACACCAACCAACTGCCCTACGTTGACTTTAGTTACAATTGCGTTGGCCTGGTTATTTACCCCAAATTCCCAATTGGCTTACAGTCGATAAGTCATGGCATAGCAAAGAGTAATAATTAATGGGCTGCCATAAATTATGCCGACCTCCGCCCACACTTGTTTACTCGATTCACCGTTCTCCGTTCTGACGATTGGCCGACATAATTGCATTTGATTTCCAGAAACTAAGGGCAAGCGGCAGTTACGGTAAGAGGACAAAAGGGACTTTGAATAATCGAAATCGATAATGATAAGCAACAGTAGCAAAAATCAAATCAATTCTCCGATTGCGTATGTCACAAACATGTATAATTAATTGAGACATATTTCACCCAACAGACAGAGGACCAGGCGCTGTGGCAGGGCCAATCCCCAAATTCAAAACAGCTTTTACAGGGGCAGGAAGCCACAGACAGAGACCACAAGTATCGGTCGGTGGACTATTGTGCCCCAAAACAGCACTAACATGAAATTTATTTCCAAAACAAAGGAATAACACAATTCCCCAGCCGCAGAAGCATAACTAAGAGCGGTTAGATTGGAGGAAGGGATCCGAGTGGGCTGTTTGAGAAGCTGTTGTTGGGTCGGTCAGACAAACAATTATGTGTGCCACACTGTAAAAAAAATTAGCAGCGATTTGCTGACTATATTTTGCATGTCATATATATATTTAACGAATTAAAACAAAAATAAAACTGTGATTTGTTTTAAGTAACTTGTATTTAAATATAATAGTAATCCATGATGTTTGACTGATTTGGTTGATTTATATAAAACAAAAAAAGTTGTATTTTTGTTTTGAATTAAAGTTAAAGATTTACTTTAAAACATCAAAATAGAAGTGTACTTTGTATTAATAAAACTTTTATAGTAAGTTGTGCATATAATAAAGTTGGATATTTTTATCACATATTAGTGATGACAAGTATTTGGTGATATTTTTTTTTCCGGTGCAACCACCACAGCAGGCTTAACGTTGCAAAACAATACAGAACATTCGCAGAGATCGAAGGAATAGGGAGGCGGAGTGAACCAAATCGAGCAACTTTGTGAAAGGACCTCAACTTGACAACACCTTGTTGACTTTGCGAGGAGCTGTGGCTGTGGCTGTGGCACGGAACAGTCTGCACGTCCTGCCAAATGCTCAAGTGTCAATGTTGTTGTTAATTAATTTTCCCTACTGACTGACTGACTGAGTGACTGATGCATGCCACCAGATAAGTGTGGCTCCCACTTCTGGCTGACCCTTGCCGAGGTAGCCTTGATAAACTGTTTGCTTGCCACGTTGTTGGCCAACTTGTAGGTGCCGATTCCTCTGTCACTGCAGCCGGCTAATGACAGCCAAACGGCCACTTCCAATGTACTCGTACATGGGTCAAAGGTCGGGTGCGTGTCGAGAGTCCCTGTGTGCTTGTTTCTGTGAGTCAAGTGTTTAAATTTCCAGCTGCTACAGTTATATTTTTAGACTTGTTAGTAAAACAGGCCACATTATTGGGCTTTTGGGACTGATATAGAGACCCAAGAGCTTAGGGGTATTACTTTTAAAAGTTCAATATTCAAGAATGGCCTTTGAAAATCTTAAAGGGCAAGGGTTACAGAGTTATTTTAAAGGAAAATTATACAAAATTATAAGACCGTAGGTATTGGATTGCTTTTTATAACAAACAGAATAACTCTTAATTCGTAACTTACATAGGACTAAATAGAAAAAATTACATATAAATCAAACTGTAGCTTAGAGATTTTGGAAAGTTTTTTTTTACTTATCTTAGAGATAGATTTAATACTTGAAAACGCAAATTAAAATTACTAAAATTATACACGATGCCTAAAAGAGGTAATATTTTAACAAGTAGAAAAAAAATGCTTTTAACTTCGCATTTTTCTTCATTCACAGAGTATACACCATTCATATAAAAAAGGAAATATTTTATCAGGCGAAAAATAGCATGTCAGCACATTACAAGCCCAACGAAGTCAGGCCCAGAGCCTATAATTATTCTTCTGTCCCCACTTCCGCCCATCGTTTGGACATGAATTGCAAAAAAGCCATATTTTCGTGGCTATGTGTAGCCAGGTGGGCGGGTATCGAATAAAAAGCGAAGCACCATTAGTCATATTAATCCCGGTGGAGTCATTAAGTCGTAAAACAGCGAAAGGTAGCCGAAATGCGAAGCAGCCGGTCCAAAAACTGAACTCAGGTGATTCCAGGCAAGACGCATTCTGTTTGTCTGTCACTTCATTGATGGCCATAAACCGACTATGTGGGTCAATTTAGGTTGTTTGCCGCCCCGTCCAAGTCAATAAATAAGTAAATGGCACGAATTTGAGGTGTTGCGGGCGTATACGTTATGTGATCAACGCACAGGAAGCATGTAAAAAGAGGAAATGGTTTGTATTTTCAAAGGAAAATAGGAGTTCCTATTTTTTATATTAAGGTTGTAGTTTTCTAGTAAGGTTTTGTAGTCGCGGTAACACTCAAAAAGCTTTAATTCTAAACTTGTATTTATGTGCAGAGTATTTTTAACAATAAATGCACGAACAATTGAGTTGATCTAGCCATGACAGACTGTCCGTCCGGCAGTTATGTCTAAAAGCTAATATTTACACATGATAATTATATTTTTAAATGGGCTGGATTATAAACAAGACTGACCGTTCCCACTTATACTAACTTGTGTAAAGTACAAAAATTAATCTATGTAATCAAAGATAGGGCATGGTATTATCTGTCAGGCTAGAGGGTTAGTTGTAGGGCACGGAGTTACTTATAAATAAACTTCCTGGAACAATACAAAATAATCGAAAAAAGCAAAACCAAGAAATATTTTGATTGGATTAGTTAGAATCGAGTTTGCCTTTAAATCCAACAATCTAACAGCGCTTGCCAACTCAGTTTCCAGGACAATCGAGTTCAACTCTCCAATCCGATCAGTGTTTCCGCTCGATTCCACTCCGGCAGCATGCCACTCCATATCCACTGGCCCCGGGGATGAGTGCAACTAATCGCATGCTCATTGCTCATCCGCCGCCCATCCCTCGGCACATTGCTTATATGCAGCGAAATCTGGCGGCTTTTCAGCGCACACTGGGTCAGAAAGTTCACTTTTTGGCCAAAAGTCCAGCGTATCGTTCCCTGCGTAGCTTAAAAGCTGATTTAGGATTTGACTTTCTTAGAAAGTGAATTATTTTTAAAAAATTAAACAAAACTGTTTTTGTATTTTTTTATACAATTACCCAAGCCAAAATCTAAACATGTGTAGGTATGTTGTGTTTTTTTGTCAATTTTTTATAAGGAAAATAACTTTTGGATTGCACTGCGTAAACGTTTATTATCAAATCTTATACAAAAAAATATATAAAAGTTTATCCAACAAGATCTTATTAAAGTTCTTCAATTTTTCTTAAAAAAATCCTTTTTGGGTAAACATTGTGGTCCGCTGGCCCAATGTGCATCGCCCATCACATCGCATTACGCATACGCCACGTCGGCCACCCAATGCCACGTATCTGTTTCAGTCGCTCTGCAAATGTATACTGCCTGTGGGGCAAAAACACAATCCAAGGTACCGCAAACACTGCGCAAATATTTATTTTAAAATATCTTTCACATGTCAGCGACAAGCGGCCACCGGGGAAATGGCGTAGAGGGAAAACACGGGAACACGGGAACACGGAAAAAGGAAAGCTGAGACAGGTGCGGTCGCTCGGTATTTTTATTTGCCCTGGCAGCTTAAGCACGCAATTTGATTTAATTTCTGTTCGCTTTATTTATTTATGATTTCTTGCAACGATCAAAGAGGAGCGAAGCCCACAACAATTTCGGGCCAATGAAATTTGAATTGAGACCTTTGCACGGCAAAGTTGAAAAGAGCGACGGTATTTGCTTCCTTGTGAAATTCAATTGCTAATCCGCTTGCCATTCATATTTTAATGAATTTTGCATGTAGCATAAAAATAAAACAAAGATGAAGCCATGCTGGCAATCAACACAGGTTTTTAATGGTCCCAAGGAAATTCGTATCACACTCCACCGACTCTCAGCTAGATAGGACAAACCTACGACCTCTAAGACCTTTTGGCCAACTTACTCACCTCTTTCAGCCAGAACTATTTGCATGCATGTCGACTACTTTTGGGCGCTGATGTAATACGTAATATTCCGTTAACTACACTTTTCCGGCTTGCCGAAAACAATTTCACTCAGTCAAGTCAGCGAACCGCACCCACTGCGACAGGTCGATTAATCACAGTGACTATTTTACGGAACAGTTTCGTATTTTAGCGCAGTGGAAACGTAACCGGAGAGGAGTATATCTTGAAAATATTTACATGATTTTCGGGCTCAGAAATTTAAATACGGGTTAGGTATCTGTATCGTGGAAACTTTATTTTAAGAGTCTTTGACTCTTGAAAAGCATCTCATTACTTTTTTATAGTGCTTATCAAATTGTTTTGCTTTGCATATTAAAAATGGAGCACAAATTTAAAGCTTAATTATATTACAAAAATAGAGACTGTCTAACACTATCTACAATTCCATTTTTTTTAATTTTCTTTTTTTTTAATTGAACTTTTACTTTGATTTGGGTTCACTTTTTATTAGAAAAATTTATATCTCAATTTTTAGGTAAACAAGTGGTTTGTTTGTAAAAACTAAATAAAATTTCAGTATTTGAAATTTCTAATTTCCGATCCGCTTTACTTTTTTTAATTCAAAGGACTGCTCATTATAAAAGTTTACCAATTGACAGAGCAAAGTCAGAAAATTAGAAAAAGACAAAAAAAAAAATTAAAAAAAATAGTAAATCACCAAATTTAAGTCTTACGGAAAATTTGTTTCCGCTCATTACACATTCTGAATGACATAATTCATGAAAAAACAAACGCACAAGACAACTTCAGCTAACAAATTCCAAAGAATAGGTAAATTTTCGTGTGCCTCTGGGGCAAGGCATTTAAGTTCCTGGAAAAACAGAAATATTCTCTTATTTTCATTCATAGTATACATTGCGGCGTGCCATTAATCACACAAAGCTGCCTGCAGCCCGCACTGTTTCTCAGTTTTCTGGGGGAGGCGGGAGCCCAACTGGTAGTCATAGCAAGTTGACACTTGAAATGTTAGCTAAATTTACACATGCACTTAACTCGAAGTCAACAAATGGAAAGGGGGACGGGCGGGGGGCGGTGCCAACAATGCTCTCGAGCGGCTCAAGGATTCCCCCAGTCATGTCATCGGTGGCTGGATGTTAGTGGCCCAATGGGCGGTGACTGATGGGAGGCGGCAACTCTAACACTTATCGTTCATTATTATCTATCGCCATCGCAGCACCCACATTTCCACCCACTGCCTACTCCCACATCGTCGCACACACTTAATTGATTTCTTTACTGTTGCCTTGCCATTCTTCCGCGACGAAAAAACTCGCAAGAATTCCGCAACTTGGCCAGGACAATGTTACATACATACGTGCATCGTCTACACGATAAAATTAATTCTTAAAAAATTACTTTAAATTCTACAAAAAATAAATATTTAGTAGGTATAACAAATTACCTAGAAAACTCGTTTAAAAAATATTGTTGGCCTATATAAGGTATGGACTACTTTCAAAGAAAGCGTCCATCAAAAAAAGGGATATCTTTCTCTGTATCCTTGTTATAGTTTCAACCGCAGCACATCGAGCCATGTCTCTGCGGGGGCGTGCTCTTCTCTCAAAGGACATCGGCGACCCTTCAGCTCCACGGGGCTTAGAGCCTGAGCTATAAATTAAATTCTTATGCGAGAGGGCCGGCAATTAAGGCACGAATGTGTGACAAAGACCGGGACGCAGGATATGTGGGGTGGGTGAAAAGAGGAGCGAGAACCCGTGTGGTGCCATTGACAATTTTATTAGCTTGTCAGGCGCAAGTTTTCACTGGGGCAATGCCAGCAGCATCAGTCGCTGATGCAATTAGTAAGCAGGCTAAACTAATTAGCCAAAGCCAGGCTCCGGCTCATCGGAACTTCCTTCAGTTTACGGCCAACGTCACGCTGCAGCACACAGAAATTAAGTTAGTTTAGCCTTAATGTTTTAAGATCAATATTGGTTATTCAGTGCTTATATAAATAGAACATATGGCAAACGGCACTATTTATAATCAACATAATAATTTGTCATACTTAGTAATACATAATATGATTTAATATTTTATCGGAAAACCTTCCACAGAATCCTTTTTTGAGTGTGCCGTAAAAAGGAAAAACGAGACAGGCCGTATTACTCTTTTTTCCTGGATTTCCCTTTAATTGTTTTCCACGAAAGAAAAGGAAACAAAAGGCCACGCCCACTCCGAACGCCCCCACATGAGTTATGTAAGCTCATTTAACAGCCGCCTAATTGCTAGGCAATTACACGGGAAATTGACAATGGCAAAACAATTAGAAGGACACTGGGACTCTGGGCGCAATGGGGCGTGGCTAAGACAGACACACACAGCCTCCCAAGAACAAGGAATTTTTCGACAAAAGTCAAGGCCACAGACATACTGCGAAAATCATATAAATTATGGCCAGCTGAAAGCAGCACAAATCGTCGAAAGTGCGAGGTCGGAAGATGCCGGAGACAAAGCAAAGGAAACCCAAATCAAATTGAGATTTATGAGTCCACTGATGTGTGTCTAGGTCAGTCCGCGTCCTTCCGGGCCGATGTTGTTTGCCATATTCACTATTGGGCGCCCGTCTGGCCCAATTTTTCACGTTGTGTCTTCCAATATTATTTTGCAGGCTTCACACCTGCCAGAAGGCACAAAGCGAGTGGGAAAAACCATGAGAACGTTAGGGAAAGTTTTCATCGCCTTCCAATGCAGAGCAAAGTATTATGTCAGCCAAAATAATTTATTATATTGATTTGGTCAGTGACAGAACAAGAAAGATTGCAGGAAACAAGTGAGGATTTCTATTGGAATACTCTTTCCTTAAGAGCTATTTATTGGTCATCGGGAGAAAATAAGACAAAGAGCTAGTTTAAGTTTTTCTGTTACTAAATTAAGTTGTTTTAAGCTTTACAAGCAATAGTGGATCATTTATCTTCTGGTGTATTTAATACCTTGACCTATAAGAGTTATTTTTAAAAGCAAACTCATTTGGTTTGTTTTGACATAGCAAAGTCGATGGACCACTAGGAAATGTTAGCAAGCCACAACAGGAAATGAACAAGCGATTCAATAGTTGACCGCAATTCCCAATTTTCCTCATTACGTTTCTGGACACGAATGTCGTAGCAAATTTTGATGGCATATTTACCTATTTGCGTGCATCAATTATTTATACAACTCCACTGGGGCAACACCTCTCGAACCAACTCCTTACGTCGATTTCGATTTGTGTCATAAACTGGCAGCTGTGTGGGCTGGGGAGGGCAATAAAAATAAGCGGCCATAAAATTCAATTATGGCCACAACAAGTGCAGACATCGCAGTAGCACAAACACGAGTAAACACCCGACAATGTTGGCTCCCAGGCAATCATGGCAATCAATTGTGCATGCATCCGTGGCTCGCAAGCTGCAGCCACCTCACCTCACCCACATCGGAATAGGGATCGGCAGCAGTCGAATAGTTTGCCTGGCTTCCCACAACCGACAGATGAATAATGTGGGAAAGCATTCGCACACTTCCCACCAGCGAATGCAACATGTATCGCAACAATTTGGTTAGTTTTCGCAGGGAGATGTCCTGCGTCCAGGTCCTGCCAGTCGCACAAAAGTTTTGGTTACTTTCTAGCTGCAACTAAACTACATTGTGCAGAGACAAGTGTGCACCGAGAAAAAACTGTGTAAACATACTCTGTATTAAACAGATCAACATGCATAAGTGAGGAAAACATTTTCTTTTAAAATATTAAGCCACCTTAACAATACAAAGGTATACAAATAACTTCCGTGTAATCATTCTTGAGTTTTCTTTACTGATTTTTATTCCAAAATTAGCATTATCTGGCCTTGATCGAAATGTTATTTCTCAAGACCATCTTGTAGAGCTAGGATATGTGTTAATAAAATAAATCAAAAATCTAAATAATAATTATAGAAAATTTTCTCGGTGCACGCATTTAAATTTAAATCCCATGCACCCCCTTATAAATTCACAACAATGCATGCAAAGTGTACTTAACACAAAAAGCATTCAGGACCCTGCACACAGACATGGAAACTTGCGGAGTCATAAATTTCCGAATATGTATGTACATCGATGTGCACAAACGCAGCTCGTTTGTTAAGTGCCCCATAAAGAATTTATTTTATGCATACTTGGCGCCGGAAAAATACAGAAGGGTACAAATTTCTATTACTATATGTCAAACGAGACGAAACAACAAATAGTTATAGAAATTATCACTCTTTAGGGTAAAAAAACAGAATGTGGCCTCGGGTTGCTTTACAGAATAATGGAATCAATTTAGTGTGTCTCCCAAATCGCATCATAGAAGTAATAGAGACTTGCATACACCTTAAATATATGACCTTCCCAAACGGTCTCTCTCCTAAGATGATTTTCAGAATATTTTTAACATTACGACTAGGTTTACTTATCCGAATATATAAAGCTACAAGGACACAAAGAGCAAGAGCAATTAAAATGTTATTACAAAGTGGAAATTTCTAAATACACACATGACCTCCCCCCGTTTTTTTTTTTGCACTTGCATGCAACATTTTAAAAATGAAATCAAATATTCATTGGCAAATATAATTGTCCAACAGTGTGCTTGGCCCACTTTGCCTTTTAATTAAGTTGCCAGCTCTGCAAATATCTGGCACTCGGCATTCGCATGCAGGCTATAAACGCTCTTCGTGTGATTTCCCCGCTGGACTCTTTAGTGGCCAGCACGGGGAAAAGTTGTCTAGGGGGATATATGGTATGATAAATGAATGAGTGGCCATAAAACATACGTCAGAAATCGACAACAGCGAGCAAACGGTAAAAAAACAAAAGAAAATAATAGCAGTTATGTTTTTTACACGCAAAAAAACACTGCCTTTAATTCCCTACCCATGAATAAAGTAATTCTACCCATGAAAATAGTTACTCTTACGTTATAATTTTATGCAAGTGTTGCTATAAAAAAGTCATGTTTAATTAGTAAGTGGTAGATAAGTTAATATTTAACTATGGGTTGCTTAACCGAATAAGGGAAATTTCACAGTTTAAAAGTAGATTAAAGTAAGATTATTGTATAAATGTAATGGATAGCTAATATCGAAATATAAAATATAATAGTACAGTACAACTGTATTAAATTATTTTTTATAGTTATACGGTTAGTTTTACAAAACAATTTCTTTTTTGTGTATATATCCATGCTTCACAATAACAACCAATGGCAAAAAAAACCAATGGCAGAAAATGTTGATAAGTGCAATTTGATATATTTGCACTGTGTTTAGTGGCAAATAGTGCTAGTTGCATTTAGATTTCAAATCAGAAATTGCACTTTTGGTATTGATACACAGCTTATTTTAAAATGATTCAAATATCGACAAAATTAGAGTGGTTAATCTTCACTAAGTAGTTGTATTGTACTGTCATAAATATGTCAATAAACTAAATTATTTCCTCATTTTAGGTAAAAAAGTTAGGGAGTAATTATTTTCTCAACAAAATTATGTGTCTCGGTCATTTAACGTAATTTATGTGGTAATTTATGACACCTTGCTTAATTTATTTTGAAGATAAAGCTTTTAAAAATTTGTGGAACGGGCTTTAAATTAAAATGTATAGGTACTGTGCAATGAACAACTTAAACTTAAAACAAAAGCTTGATAGTTTGATGAGGAATCTTTATCAAGTTGGAAGCCCATATACTTTTAATAAAATCTTGAGAAGATTTTAACACTTAGGCTAATGAGGTTCATAAAGGTTCAAAGTGGGCTTTGCTCTTGGCCAGCTTCTGGGTTATTGTCTAGTGGCAACACTTTATGGCTTTTTAATGAGCCCCAAAATGTGCGGGCCATAAATCAAAGCCTTGGGTGAGGAGGGGGCGTGGCTAATGGAGAGGGGGTAGGGTGGAAGGGTAAGTTAACACATCATCCCCCCTCCCCATTTCCCCCCCACACACACGCACACATGTGCCCTCGTAGTATCGCATTATGGGAAGGCTTATCGGAAACTCAGGATCACCAGCATCGATGGCGATGCTGTCTCCTGCTTAATGCCATTAAATCCTATCAATTTTCCTTGCCTAGCAACAAATTTAAATATTTATGCTGTGGCTTAAGCCGGCAACAATAACACAGAAAAGGAAAGGTTCAAAAATTGGCAATAAAAAGTGTTCGAGGGTGGGGGATAACAGAAGGTCTCTCCTAAGCAAATTGAACCCATGAGCGTCCAAGCACTTAATTGAACCTATCAATATGTAAATGCACACGAATATAGGCCATATAAAATACGCATGTGTTTATTAGGAAGCTCCCTCCTTACAGTCTGATATGCTGCTTCGAAAGCAACAAACCATAAATTCCGAAGGTTGCGAAAGACGCCTTTTCATAAACTAGTTTACTTTACTTGTTTTCTATTTAGTTAATTCTGCAGCTGTTATTTATCAGCTTTAGGGTCCCAAAAACATTTCCGTTTCGGCACTTTAATTTTTTATTGAAACGTTTAATAAATAAACAGTTATAATTCATACTTTAAAAAAATTTATACAATATATAATTCACGACTTTTCAGGCATTGCAATAACAATGAAGGTTTCACACATCCAAAACGACTGTATCGCCCTCCAATAATAACTTACAGATCAACTAAAAAACTTCATATTTGATTTATCTCTAACAATTTTTAACTTTTTTCTTTTATGTAAAATATTTGTAAATCTTTGTTAATATAATGTAAATATAACATGAATATAATGTTAATGTAATGTAATTTTAACTCTTTATATTCATGTGAATATTAAAAAGAGTAGCCACTGTCTACAGCGTACATAAACAAATAAATTTATAACTTAATTCCTATTGATTCTACGATTGCAGAAAACACGTTGCCAAAGATCACAAATTGAAATTTGCAACTTATATTCTACAATTTATAAATTAAAACTTCGTGAATTCCCTTTGAAGGCTTTAATTTGAAAATAAATGCAGAGCATGATATAACCAAATCACCTGTAAAAAGCGGACCTGGGGAAAGCCCAATTCTCAAAGAACAAAAGTTATAAATTCAGCCATAATTAACTGCTGTCACACGTACATATGTATATAGAATGTCGTTCAGATTTCTGGCCGACATAGCTCCACCTGAAAGGCATCGCATTCCGCGCCACTTTCGTTTTTTACGTTCATAAATTTTGCAGTGTCTGCGGCATGTCAGGGAGCCCGCATTCCCGCACTCCCCCAATCACCCCTCCATTTTCCGGGGTGTGCGTGATGGCGATGGCAGTCAGCCGAAAACGAGAAAAATCTGTCAACGGCACTTTTCGCTTTCCCTTGATGGCCACCCCCACCCGCATCCCTGTCCCCCGTCTCCTCTCCTGATTCCGCCACTCACGGCAGCATGTTGTGCTGTTTTATGCCACTAAATATGCCAAAGCGCGCGTAAATTGATTTAAACACGGCGACAAGGACGAGTACGGTGCTTATGTGGGCACGTGGGTGATAGAAGACATGGCAATGTAATGGTGGATACGGCCGGTGGGCACTTCGGGGGCCCAGGGGTCGGGTAAGATCCTCTATGAAGTTGGAGCCTGCCCCAGGCCCTGTCCTGTGCTAATCATTGCCTTCGCTCCTCGCTCTTGCCTTGTCTGTCAGGCATCGCTGCTTAAATATTTGCATAAAGGATAGCATCGAATTCCACGAAGAAAGCAGCGGCATTTCGCAGTATTTCCCTGAATTTTGTCATAAAATATTTTGATAACAACTAAAAGCGTTGGTGGCTAGACAGAATTTGTCGTATCCTTGGGGCATATGCAAATAAGCGACGACCACATTGTTGACATAGTTTTACTCAAAGTTACTCAATAGCAGGACAAGTAGCTAGTTACTTTTATAGGTACGTCATATAGTATAAAACGTATATCGTAAACCAGAAAATCCAACACACAAAACAAAATTATGAAAATGAAAGCTTTAAAATAGGGTTTTTAAAAATGCAAAACATTTTATCGCACAACTTTAAAAATAAGTTTTTTTAAGGAAATAATTTGTTTAACATAGATCACTTTTATAACATAAGAAAGTTGGTATTTGTTATTATTTTAAAAGGTGTAAAAAATTTTGTAAGAAATTAAATTTACATGGGTACATAAAGTAATTAGAGATTGTAGGGACCTACTTTAATGCTAATCACTAACTTTTTACAAAGGTATGGAATAAATAAAATAATTTCTTGTTAATCAGCATCAACAGTCCAAGTTATCGAGATCTTAGGACCTCATAAAGTTAATCAGACTCCAATAAGTTCGTCCTTAAAAGTTTCTTATGCCAATGTCAACCTTTATACCAATACGAAAAGTAAAAAAATTATCAATACCAAAGTTGTATCATAAGGTGATTGAAAATTCGACGCGCCACAATTTCAGGACCTCTTTATTTATTTAGAAGGTTAAACCCCTTTGGACCAACGTGTCTCGTTAGCTAAATGTTTACTATGCGATGAAACGAACATTGACATATTTTTGGCGTAAACAACAATATTGTCTTTCGGCACCTACCTCAATTGTCAATAAACGGCCGTATAAATAAGAGCGGCTGCGTAACCATAAACCCACCGCTATGTACGCCCATAACTGGCCCTAATCAACACCAGGCCAACGTCAAACAATATTTTAATCAGCCTGGCCCTGCGCCCAATCGGCCATTTGGCCATAAATCCCGAACAAACGAATAGAGGGTAAAAAAGACAGAGTTCGAAAGTACAACACAAAAAAATCAATTGGCCGTAGTAAGTTTAACTGGTTATGGTGGATTTTCCGCAAACAGGGCGATCCTGCGTCATGGCAACAGCGAATGATAACGGGTGAGAAGTTGTCTCGGACATTTGATTACTATTACGTAGGTACTATTAATATTATTATTAACACGTGACTGAAACGGAGCTAATTCGAGCGAGAATTTAATTAAAAAATTTTAACCTTAATAACTGGCCAAGCGAAAGTGGGGAATGCGGGAGGGAAAATGGGAGGGAAAAACGTGACATGGAGCGCTGATGGCCTACGATTTTCTTGCCCTGGATGACGTTGCCCGTTTTGGTTACGCCTGTAAATTGTTCGATGGTCGTTTACTCGCCTCTCTCTTTTACGAGCTTTTTTTAATTGTCAGCCACGCACTCCTCGTCCTTATCGTCCTGGCATTGGATAATCCTGAGCCCTGAATGAGGATTCATTGGCCGCGGCCTGAGGAATGATGCTGCATTTTCATTGATGGCCTTCGCCAGGCCATTAATTGTTTAATTTATTGAGCCACAAACGAACTTTATGAAGCCCATGTCATATAATTTAATCAACTGGGCGGTAGTTTCCCTGGGACATGGCAGGGTTATCCCTCTGATTTCGGCTCGAATCGATCCGGCCGCTGTCAGAAACTTTATTGTTATTGAAATTCCCAAAATACAAGCGGAATTAGAACAAAAGTTTTAACTCAATTACAAAGTCATTGAGAAACAAATTGCAGGCACAAGCAAAGCGAAATATAAAGAAAATAGAAAGGAGGAGGAAAAACTGAAAATGCATTTGCGCACCCCGCCTCCAGTGCCACTCCCCGTTTTGGTGGTTTCTCAACGAGTTTGGCACATAAAAGGAAGAAATGGCTTTTCTTGTGCTGCAAAAAGTGAATTTCCTGCATTTTCACCATTTCTTCTTGGACCGCTGCTATACCATTGTTATTGTTATTTTGGGGTTTTTAGTGTTTGCAGGTTTTTAATGGTCTCAAAATATTGCGGCTTGTCGTTGTTGCTCTGGCCGTTGACATGGCACGGCATTTTGCGCTTAAGGATGCAATCCGACTTGTTGGCGTGGTTCCGCATTATTTAGCCTTGCCACAGTCCTTCGACTTTAGTTGGGCCATGGCTTTCCCCATATATTATACCGATTTTCACCCACAATTGCAGTGGCTCGTTCTAAGGTTACGCAAGGAAGGTAGCTAACAATATCCTTAAAGAAAATATATAGTATTTCCTGAAACCAAGCAGCCAGAATTTTTTTCAGGTATGATTATTGTTAAGGTATTATTATTAAGTATGGAATCCTTTGATTCTTCGAAAAGTGTTTCCATTTATTTATGAAATTATACCAAATAAAGCAATATTCTTCATACATAATTTTGTTTTCCAATTAAAAATAGATTTTAAGTTTGTTTTAAGTTTTAAATAAATGGAATAATTATGCCACAAAAGAATCATGCTTCAACAAAATTTGAATCAATTGGATTTCCTCAATAAGTTGCCTGCTTTCGAAGGGAAACGGAATTTCTTGACATTCATATACATTAGATATTAATATATTCAATTAAAAATTAATGGCTTACAAGCAATCGGCTTTAGTTGTTCAGTCTATTAACATTCATCGATTTTGTAGACTCAGTCGAAGAAATTCTAAATATTACGTATACGGAGCGTTGGACACTGCATGCAACTAAATACCAAACGCATTATCTTTTAAACTTTTTAACTTATTCTGTTTTATAATTTTCTGTAAGCACTCTTTTGAAACAAATTTTCGCTTAAAATATTTTAAGCACAAATGGCACTCAACCGTTTGAAAACCCCGTAGCCAATCGTATTTGAACTCGTATTCGAAATTGTCACTTGTTGTTCGCGCTCCGCCGACCGCCGCCAAATCACAGAGCTTTCCGCTTTAGACGCCGTTGATACCGTCAACGTGCAACGTCGAACAGGAACTGACACGGAATGTGCGGATGTTTGGGCCAAACTGTTGCGATTGTGTCCAGAAGCACGAGCCGGAGCCGGAGGACTGAGAGCCGAGCAGCACCGAGGAGGCGCCGACAGTCGGCCGCAAAGCCGACGACTTCCAGTTGCAGCGTTGCCGCTTCCAGTGAGCAGGTGGCAGGTGACGGGGGAGTTGGTTTCTTATCAGTCGCACCAGCTGCTGTGATAGGGCTCCAACAGCTGATGAGCAGGCTAAGCAAGGGGCTCCACATTATTCCCATTGCATGATTGCGGTAAACTGAGTGCTGTTTAATCCCTGGGACGCCGCTACCAGGAAACTCAAATATAATATGCTTTGTGAAAATATTCCAACTTAAATATGTTAACTATTACTGTTATTTCATGAAATTATTGCATGAAATGGGGAAAAAAAAATATTTTTACATAACACTCCATTGACATCAAAAAAGAAAAGCTAATTGTTAAAAAACAAATTTAAAAGAAATGATGTTACTGAGCTGCTGAGCTTTTCAGCGTAAAAGTCCCTCACTTAGTAATTAAAAACTGAATTTTCTATATAATATAATTGGTCAAAGAGTGACTTATTATTTTTGGAACAGATTTAAACCGAAAATGAGGTAGTACATTTTTCCCTTTACATTAGCACATTAAGAAAACTTAAAACATGCATACCATTGCCACTTTTATTTTGATCCTACGGTTTTTTTATATCTGATGCCGATTTACAAAACTTCTTTACTTTTCACCATTCAGTTGATAACAGTTCGTTCACATGCTCGGATATTTAAAAAATGTTAATTACCGAGGTAACCAGTAGAAACTTAAGAAACTTAAGAACACCATCGCTATTCCAGTAACACTGCCAGGCACTTCCCCTCCGAATGATCTCTGCACATGCGCTGATTTCCCCACTCAATGGCCGGCTTTCCCTCCTGGAAGTCTGGAAAACTATCTGTTGCTCATGGCAAAGGGTCGTGGGTATTGGCTGACCCATCCCAACCAGGATGGCTGTGGGCCGGCGGATAAAACAATATGCATGCTGCCTTTCTGCACACATCCGTGTGCATCTTACACACGACATCACTCCGGACGGACACTTGACCAGCAGCACCTGGTCGGCGAGCTCGTCCAAAGGTGATTCCAGGTGCCGCTGAGTTTGCACTTTTGACGCTGTCAGCGCTGTAGGGCCCCCAAATTGTCTCTGCCGAGTGGTTTTTATGGACGCGCCACCTTTTGTCACTATGGCAGTGTGATATTTTTGGGCAAATTGAAGTTGTGTGTGTTTATGTTCCGGCCCATCGATTGGTTCCATCCAAGGCCGCTTATCGGCGACAGGAAACAGAAATGCTGTCATGCAAAAACCACTCGAATGCACTGATGCATTTCCGCTACACAATCAAATTAAAAATATTTACTCTTTTTATTAAATACCCTCCTGGCCACGTGCCAAACTCCACGAATCGGTGTGCAGCTTTATTCGATTTCAATTTTCAAATATCCCAACTTTTCATTTGCATATCCGTTTGCAATAGAGTTTAGTTTGCCCATTCGTTTATCTGCTGCATGATGATTCGCAGACCATTGCTGTAGTTGAATTTAAATTGGTAAAATAAAAGAAAAGGAAAATCTTAAATTTTGTTTGTGCCCCAAAAAGTAGGCAACGCAGGCAGGAAGTGAGTTTTGACAGGTCTTTTCTTCAAAGCCGTATAGTCACCTGAATTAAAAAACTTACCAAGCAAAAGACTCCATAAAAAAGTGGCATGTGAAAAATTCCTAAGCTGTTGTGTAGAGATTTTAGCTTCATCGAATTTTTTGTTACCGCTCTTACATTTTTGACGTTACTTTCAGGGAAGTCAAATATTTTCTACTCTTACTATTATCCCATTTACACGATTTGTTTTTTGTGCCTGCCAACACACATTTTGTACATTCCAAATATATTTATTTTATCAAAGTTTGGACTAATATTTTATTTTATAATAAAATCACCTGGACATGTAAACAATGAAATTGAAAGGTTTTCGTAAACAGTTAACTGGCGTATTCTCCTCTTGCGTTCTTTTTAAGCCTTCCACATAACCCTTGACCAAAATCCAACAACCTTTCTTGGGTTGACAGCCATTCGGAGTCAAAATAAGGACTTAAACCTTTAAAAGCTTCCCAAAATTTGAACATTTTCATTATGCCAAAGAGACATACGCACATGAATTCATTTAAATGTATATATTTTTGTACTGCCAGCGAGCTAACCGCAAGTGGGAAACGTCTTTTGGCCAGTCAAAGCTACGCCCTCAGCTATACCGAAAATCAAACCCTTTTCAATGCAAAAAAATACCTAATTTGAATAATTTACTTTCGTTGGGAAAGGCCGGCAGTAACATGAAGAGCAGAAACAACATTAATTAAAACGAATGCCGAAGCAAAGAACTCAAAGGCTGCCAACAAAGCGGAGATTGGCAGAGCTACCTGTTAACCAGATGATGCAGCCGTCCACTATGCTAATTTGGTGTTTCCCCCTGATTATCATTACACCTAGCTCTGCCAGTGACCATTTAAAGCAGTCTTTCGCTGCTCCTCTAATGCAAAACTCACTACTAAATTTAATGGTGGCATTCTCATAATTATACAAAAAAATTTAACATTCAAAAATGGATTTAATAAATTTTAAACTTACAAAAATGCTAACCTAGATACATACTGTTCATAGTAAATATTAGTTTGGTGTTAAATAAAAATTATAAATTTGTCAAGTTCTTCAAGTTTTTAATATTTATAGAGCTTCTATTAATTAGAAAATATGGTCCATATTATAAATAAAATATTCAAAACAAGTTGCTATCCTGCCTGACAAATTTGCTTTTGGTGCTGGCCACAAAGCTTCAATCAACCACAAATGCAATGAGCGATGCAGCTGTTGTTAATTAACGTTTCTAAAAAGCTGGCGAGGAACAGGGGATTGAGGCAAGTTTATGTATATGGTCGGATTGGTAATTGTGGCTTTTGAAGATGCAACTTAGCTAAAATTCAAATGAAAAAACAAATATTTATGAAAGCATATTTTGCAAAATTTGAATGAATTTGAATCTTGAATTTGAAAATTTAGCTTTAATTAAAAAAAACCCATAATTATGCGTACTCTACTAGTAAGCAGCACAAAAATCAAACTAACCCCCTTTTTACTAAAAATAGTTCACAAATTAAAGTCTACTTTCCAATTAAAGTAAAAAATGTTCTTGCTGCCTTTTGGTCCATAATCGATGTCAAACAATATAATTATGTACAAATTTATGGTCAACCAACTCTCTGTGGTCAGCTCTTTAAGGCAGAAATTAATGAATACCTACATATACAAACCACGCAGTGGTATGTTTGTATGTTTCTTGAAATTTGAACATGTAGATATCTATTCTGTTACGTCTACACGGCTGACCCACAGCTAAATTAAATTTTGATATGGGTCTATTTGTTTGGCAGTCACATGAGACACTCTCAGCAGCTGCCTCCCCGAACACAAAAAAAGTTTTGTGACTCTGGTCCGTAATGCAAATGCATGTGAGTCGAGCCGAGCAATGTCAGGGTTCCTAACAACCAAAATGGATTTGTTGACACGCCCACAAAAAACCACAAGCTCACGTCGAGGACTTTTTAAATATGCATGAGCACCTTTTTTGCCGTTGGTCGGGCCATACCCGGCGTATACTTGATAACAGAAATCTCCTTTTAACGCCACAGAAAACAATGCCAGGAGCAAGATGAATGGGGTCAGTAAGTACAGACTTTATACTGCAGACTCTGACCCCAAATACTTTGGGTGGTGAGTTTTTAAAAAGAAAATAGAATTTATTGCACCTCTGTTCTTATAACAAGAAACCTTTTAAAGAAGTTAAAGCCTTGAATTACGACTAATTTAATCGAAGCCAGTGCCATGTCTAAACTTAGTTGTTTACCTTTGCAATGAGCTTATATCCGAATGTTTGCTCCTTTTGTCGCCATAATCATCATTGCCCATCAATCAAGCTTCAAGTGTGGCGTTTCAATTGCTTAACTTTAAGATACCTGCTTGCCAATTTAAGATAAATGTTTCGAATTATTTACAGGATAAGCTTGCAAAAGAAAAAGCTTTGATTAAAAGTTAATTTGAAAAATAGTATTACCAAGAATTTCGATTTATTCATTATAGTTTTAATAGTTATACAGTACTTGTAATTATGGTTCTAAGTCACAATTCGATACGAAATTTAAGCGCCCGTAAGTAAGTAAATAAAGGTGTTTTTTAAAATAACACTTTTCTAAATTGGAAGAATAAAGACTGACAACAATAGTTTTGGGCGCCCAGCTAACCGCGCAGCAATATATGTCACTCTTTCGGGATAATTTTTCATCCTTGTTGGTCAACCAGCTGCTCAATGAAGCTGCTGCAGAATTTCAAAGAAGTACGACAGGTATCCTGCTGATTGAAATGCACGAGCTGCACTTGGCGGTGGGCGTGGAGTCCAGCTTCTGATTTCAGCCCGCCCACACTTTAGAAATTCATCAGGTACTTTAAAAAATTTTTGCATTGACATTAATCAATATATTATGCAGTCTTAGTTACGCAGGTCGTTTTTCAATAAGTTAAAAATAAATATTTGTTTGTCTAAATTTAACTAATGTGCATATTTGCATCACATTTCTTAAGTCCTCCTTGTTAAACCAAAACGCATTCTTTTACTCTAAACATTCGACGGGTTCTACAAAATGTTCTTATATTTTTACATTCACCAATATCAGGGACGAAATTGTAAGCTTATATATATTCTTAATTTTTTTTTTCTGTGTATTTTTATCAGGACTCTGAATCAAGAGTGGCGCGTGTGACGATCAAAGGCTTGACGCTGCCATAATGAATGTCAGAAGGTGTTTTGTTAAGTTCAAATACTGCTGCCAGCCACGAGTCTTGATGCAGGCACAGGGGCACACCTGCCGAGAAAGTTTCTGCTGATTTAATTTTCTTTTTTAGAATTTATGTTTGTGTTGCTGCTGCGTGTGTGGAACTTCTTATAGAATTTCCAAACAAAGAAAGCGTGCACAGTGTTTCAGAAAGTTGCATGCGGTGTTGTGTTTTAGGGGAGCTGGCGACATCATAGTCGCCTTTGTTTGTTTTTTGTTTGTTGTCAATGGCGTTGTTACGCCTGTTTGCCATTTCGCTTTTGAAGTCTCCAATGGCATTCACATCACGGCGAGCCACGTGAAACGCAAAGAAAATAAAATAAAACGAACTTAAAATTCTGAACAGCTTAGTTAAGATGCCAGCTCAGAAACACAAACATCCGTCAATTTTTGCATAACAGTGATGATATATTTTTTTAACTTGCCGAAGCTCTCTTCTTTTCTCGTTTAATTATTAATGATTACAAATTAATTATTATTTATTATTACAAAAGTTTACACGGCTTAGCATATAGCCGCTACAAACAACGAGTAGAAATATGTGCGAATAAAACCTCTTCAATAAGTAATAAACAAAATATATAATTTTTCGCCATTTATTCAAAAGAATTTTCAGTACTGCCAAGAAAATGTTTCAGTTCCGCTGCACCTGTGAATTTATAAAGAAGTTATCAATAAGTCATAAACAAACAAACATTTTATTTCTCTCTTTTTTGTAATGACGGTTTTAAACATAAAAAATATAAATAACTTCCTTTCTGAAGATGCACATTCCGAATAGCTAACTCCGAATAACCATTAGAACACTTGCTTCATCTAGTAGGTTTTGAACACTATATTTGGTGCCTTAAAGAAAAAACAAACCAAATTAGTTAATCGCAGACAATTACAGTGTAATTGCTGTAATATCTTACCCTTCTCGATCTCAATCATGTCACCAACACTTAAGATGCTGTGTTCCTCCACTTCTGAGTCTACGGCAATCGTTCTAATAGAAAATTTTCCAAATTGGACAACGAAATTCTAAAAAAGGTTATTAAATAAAATGGGAACTAATCATAAAACCATATGCTACTTACCAGAGATAAACCTTTGGTCCGTTTCATGTCGCGAGCCTGATGAGGCTTAAAACGCATATATCCCATGCTTGCTTTCTTCTTTGTATTGTAGAAAGCGTAGTCAATACCTTCCAATTCGGAGAAAACCAAATTATTCACAGAAGCTGTAAAGATAAAAATATAATTTATTTTCATTTATATTAAGTAAGTTATTAGTAAGTCTTTTATCGCACTTTATTTTAATTCGATGAGATAAAAGTATGTTTTAGTGATAGTAAAAGTAGCAAATTACTCACAGACGCTCTGGGATTCTTCCGCCGTGTTGACAGTGGGTGGAACATTGCTGACTCCTCTGAGCCAGTTTATCAGATGGGTAGATGCTTCCATTTCCTTGTCTAGGTCTCGGTTAGTACATGATTGCGTAATTAAGGGATCCGGCTCCGACCTATCTTCAGCTATTTCGCTTGCCTCCCGATTAATCGGTTGCCCTCTACTAGGTTGTGCCACTCCCGGCTGCGTGTCGTCCCATGTCAATGTGCTGATTCCTAGGGAAACCGTGTTTGGAAACTCCTCCGCAACATCCATATTTTCCGCATCTTTTACCGGGTTCCGGGGCGTACTACTGCATAGTGGTTTTCGCTTCGGTGATGACGTTTTCGGCTTCTTCGTTTTTTTTATTGAACTTCCTTTCTTTGTCTTACTGGCATTTAACTTCTTCACCGAGGAAGTGACTGAATTACGCACAAAATCAAACTGCAAGGGATCCATTGTGTGGCACCAATTCATCGTAAGTGGTACATGTCCCCTCTTCGAACGACGAATGCCTGCAGAAGGTGCATAAACATATAAACGTTTAAAATGATTCATTTACAAAAGTGGCTCACGTCAGTCTCTCTAAGAATTACGTCGCCTAAAGCGAGGGGCAAACTAATCTGAATAATCTTTTAGATTTTTTAAAAGATCCCTGTGGATACATTATAGTCAATCCCTTTGCAAGTTGTATGCAAATAACTTTAAAAGCAATACAATTATAAATACATGTCCTAAGAGTTACGTTAAAATCATTTTATCAGTCAAAAAATTACTTATTCCCTTTAAACTTTATTCGAAATATACTCACTAGAATCGTTCTCCTCCACATCAATCGGATCGTTGATGTAGGATTTTAATTTTTCTGCCTCAGTCCATTTCTTTTTTCTTGATTTCGTACGCGGTGCCGGCGCCACTGGTTTCTTAAACACTTCGTCATCGTTCGTGCCGACATGGGACGGGGTGTTCGACTTTTTAAGACTGCGCTGCAATGCCTGCCGTGCCGCTCGACTGGTGCTGGGCACATCGTCGTCGGAATAAGCCTCCAATTGCGATCGGTGTGTGCTGGGCACATCAACTTCCTTTGGATCGATCGGAGGCGTGGGAGTGTTTACACGGAGGGTCTCCATGCGGTCAGACTTTTCAGAAATTTCCATTTCCTGATTCATAGGAGCGACAGTGATCGCATTGTCAGACTGATTTTGGGATTTGGATAGTTGTCCACGTAACTGCTCCACTTCTTCGTCTTGTGGAACAATTTTTTTAGAACCGCTTTGAGTATGACGTTTATTTTTACATGAAGTGGTTTCCTGGTTTCGAATGGGACTTACTGATGATGTTGCTTCTGGTGTTTTGTCATTGGGATCTTCAATTTCTTCTTCTGGACGTGGAACCACTTTATCTCTTTTACTCTTTCGTCTAGTGGAATTCGCCGACTGCGGTTTGTTTTCACTCAACTGCGTCATCCTTTGTTGAACATCATTGCAAGCCCCGTCATCCGGTGATTCGTTGTATTCTAATGGAGGTGGAATTACTATATCCTTTTGGCTCTTTCCTCTGGTGCGATTTGTTTTTTTGCCTTTGCACTGATGCATCCGTTGTTGATCATCATCGCAAACACCGTTAATATCTTCTTTGTTATTAACTGGCTCCGGTGGACCATTATATTCTAATGGAGGTGGAACCACTTCACTTGGTGGACCATCATCGCTATCCTCATTTTTCTGTCCTGTCCTGTCGTTATTATCTCGCTCCGGTAAACCATTATATTGTAATGGAGGTGGAACCACTTCAACCTTTTGGTTCCTTTCTTTAGTGGGATCTTTCGGCTTTGATATTTTCCTTGGTATCCTTGGAAGATCGTCATCGCTATCCTCATTCTCCTGTCCCTCGTTATTATCTCGCTCCACTGGTTGATTATATTCTAACGGAGGTGGAAGGCCTTCGTTAGTTTTCCCCGTTCGTGCAGTCGAATTTGGTTGCTGAGATAGTTTTCTACAGCAATACGACCTCCTCAATTTCTCAAAGTCTACATCCTGTTCCTCATCCCCATCGTAATTTGGTGGAGGTGGAACTATTGCCTCCCTATTGCTATTTTGTCCAATTATGCTTCTATCCCGTGTGTTTAAAACGTACTCCGGCGGTGGTGGTGCAATTTGAATAGAAGAAGCGGTCAGCTCATCATGGTATCCTGGAGGAGCAGCCATGACGACGTCATCGAAATCGTATATATTGCTACGGCGCGGATTTCGCAGCGTTTGTGAAAAGCGCTGGGATGCGGGAAACGGCGGAACGATTTTGATTTCATTTTCGCAATCAACTTCATTTGGAACAACGCTAACGCTTTTGCTTAGTCTTGAATGCTTTACTGGCGACAACAAATCGTTATCCTCAACTTGGGAGTCCCCCTTTGTGTACAGACTGCGTTTACTTGAGTCCCTCGACGATTTTCGGCGAATATCCCGGGTCTGGGAGAGCCTAAGATAGTTAGTTAGTTCGTTTGTCTGAAAAAAATAAATCAAAAAAGGACACATCTTCATCATTCAAATATATGCATTAACCACACTAGTAAATGTAAATATACAATTTTAAATTTAAACTGTACTTGTTCTTCTGATTTTACCATGTAAGGTTGATCGGGATTTCTTTACGAAGTTGACTTACCAATGGAGGCTCCCTACGTCTGGAGCGCGATGGGCGCTGCTTTCGATCTCCGCTTAAATTTCGACGACTGCGTGTTAGTCGTGGAGCCGGCATCCATTCCTCCTCATTATCCGACTCCGCGGACGTGGTTGATGGCAGTTGGGCCGCGTCGTTCAGATTTCTGCGCAGCATCTCCCTTTGAATCGTTTCCTCGAGAAGCAACTTCAACTCCGAGCTGCGCTGCCGGTGACCATTGAGGGGATACACCTTGCCCATAGAGTTGCGCTTGCGCAGATCCAAAATCTCGTAGTTGCTCATGCGGGCCAGCTCGTCGGCGAACTTCTCGCCGTTGATTGGGGCGCTGGGCGCCTTGTTTAGCGGAACAGTAGTCGGTCGAGGCTTCGCCTTCTTGTTATTGACCGAGCGGTGAAGGTTTAGCAGGCGCATGGAGCTCTCCTGGTCATCGGCTGGACTACGAGCCCGAGTGTCTCTACTGCGCAGACGGCACTGGCGTGTTGTGTTGCCGCCCGGCGGGGCGAGATTCAAAGCCATTGCGCTGGGCTGCTCGTCGCTATCGTCGTCGGTCATAATGGCGTCCAGATTTTCTAAGACCTCTTGATTTTGTCGACTGGATTTAGGAGATTCAGGTGCAGCATGAGAAAGGTTACAGGAAGATGCTGTAGCCACAGGTACCGATGATGCCGGCGGTGAAACAGATGCAACCTTGACAGCATTCGGAATTGTATTGTTAGCGTTTATCACCACTATTGGACTGCTGACGTGCCGCGACAGGTTCTGCACCAACTCTCCCAGATCCTGGGGCTGTGATTCCGGCACCACAAATTCTGGTTCGGGTTGTGAATGCCAGGCAGGCTCGTGATTGGGACGCTGTGGAGTATCAGGTACAGTAATCTCTGGCCTGATTCGTTTCACTTTTACCACCGCCTGCCTGGTGAGTGAAAGCTGGGATGGCGACAACAGCAGCTGACCGGGAGCTGGTCCCTTTTCCATGGTGTACGTGCGTCGCAAATGCTCCACAGACGGTGAGGGCGGTGTTAGGGGACGATTAGTGTAGTCGAGCTGCAGGAGCTTGTTTTGAAATGAATTCTGACGCTCCTCGCTGAGTTGTGCGATCTCATCCGCAACATTAGAGGTTCGGGCGTGTGACTTGACCGATGGATCACACTGCTGCGGCTCTTTCTCTGCTGGCTCCTTAGCTTTTTCTGTTGGTTTCTCTGGGCATGGTGTGCTGCTTATTTCCGGCGTCTAAAAAACGCACGCATAGTTAGAAGTTAGTATTAATGAATACGTGTTTAAACTTACAAAGGATGAGGGACTCGTGGAGCTACGAGTCACGTTGATGGCCTCCTCGAACTCCTTGAGCAACTGGCGTCCGCAACTGTGCGATCGGCGGCGAATGGCATGGCGTCGTAGTCTGTCGGAGCCCGGGACATTTCCGCTGCGTCGCAAGGAGCGTCGATGGTTGGGCGACAAAGTGGGCGAGGTTCTGACAGCGGCTAATGGTGGCTGGTTCTCATTGGACGCCTGGTCCAGGGGTGGCTCATTGGCCTTTTCAAAGTCGGTAGCAGCTAAGCTGGGTCTACTGGCCAGGTCCTGCAACGGCTTTACCTCGATTTGCTCCTGTGGCTTGGGCTTTCTCGGAATTAGCGGCACATCAATGTCCAAGACAAAGTCGCAATTGAAGTTCCCAAAGAGGGGTTGGTTCTTGGGAGGCTTGTTTTCGGTTATTTTGCGCAGCATGAAGGCGGCCAGCCGCTCCTTGTCCCTCGCCGGCTGGCTGAGGATTTCATCCAGCTCCAGGGTGTCGTCGCCCCTGGGCTTTGACCTGAAAAACAAAGATTCAGTTTACGGTTTCCCAATTGGTCTGACTCCGCTGAAATGGGTCTTACATCTTTAAGCTGATCTGTTAATAGGCTTTTGATGGTTGAAACACAAACTACTACAACTGAATACAACTTATTTTTCTAATTGAGATAAATTAACAAACAAATTAATGCGCGACCGACGCTATTATTATTGGCGTTGCCGGAAACCTTTGAATAGGCGCGTCGGTGCTGCCAGATGAATAGGGCTGCCACCTATTATAATGTGACCAGCTGACGGCGAGTCAAAATCCCCAGCCTTCTTTGGGCACCTTTTGGTACTCTGGGCTGAAGAAGCGGCAAGCTCCCTGCAATGCACTGTGGAAAATAAATTGAAAAATGTAAACAAATGTTCTTGAATAATGAACTTCAATAATGTAAACATACCAGGAAAACTGGTGCCAGCCAACTATCTTCAGCTGGGACTGGCAGCCCAACGCGGCAAGCAGCGCAACTTCAAGGAGCTCCTTGAGAAGGTAAACAATCCGGAGATCTAACAAAATGTATTTTATAGGATAACTTATTTGTCCAGCGGAAACTGCCGGCAAATGGGTGGTCCGATGAGCAGATCGAGGAACTGGTGCACTGGATAGCGTCGTTGGACAGCAATAACTTCCCGCACAAGGTCGGACTGGGCGAAAGGGAGGCGCGGATCGCCTGCAGTGAGTTAACTCCACGGTTGCCCTAGATCTAAAGGAATCATAATCCTTTAATCTTTAATCCACAAAAAACATATTTTTTAATCATATGTAAATCAAGCAGAACTGGTGGCGAGACGCCACTACAACTTCGGGCACGGAATCGGACGATCAGGAGATTTGCTGGAGGCGCAGCCCAAGGCAGCGGGTTCTACACTCCTCGCTGGCCTCACGAATTCCCTCATCCTGGACCTTATGCGGGGAATCGGGCTGCCCAGCTGTGCCGACTGCTTCTTGGTGCCGATGTGCACCGGCATGACCTTGACCCTGTGCCTGCAGAGCCTACGCAAGCGACGGCCCCGTGCGAAATACGTGCTCTGGTCCCGCATCGATCAGAAGTCCTGCTTTAAGGCCATCACAGCGGCCGGTCTGGAGCCGGTAATCATTCCGTGCCTTGTGCATCAAGAATCTCTGCAGACCGACATTAATGAGTTCCGGGAGAAGGTCAAGGCGTTGGGAGCCGAAAACATCCTCTGCCTGTACACCACCACCAGTTGCTTTGCACCCCGAAACAGCGATGACATTTTGGAAGTGTCCAAGCTGTCCCAGCAGTATGAGCTTCCCCACCTGGTTAACAACGCCTACGGATTGCAGTCAGTGGACATCGCACGACAGTTGGAGCAGGCCAATCGAGTTGGACGCATTGATTACTTCGTCCAGAGCAGCGACAAGAATCTTTTGGTACCCGTGGGCGGGGCCATTGTGGCCAGCTTCGATAAGAGTCTGCTACATGAAGTGGCTAGCAGTTATGCGGGGAGAGCCAGTGGCTCCCAGTCTCTGGACGTCTTTATGACACTGCTCTCTCTGGGGCGCAATGGGCTTCAATCGCTCATCCAGCAGCGGTGCGAAAATTTTATCTACCTGAAAGAGAAACTTAAGATCTTCGCAGAGAGTCACGGCGAAGTGGTGATCGATAGTATATCTAACTCCATATCCTTGGCAATAACATTGGGTAAGATCGCTTCTGATTCCGAGGGCAGCATCACCCAGCTGGGATCCATGCTACACATGCGCGGAGTGTCCGGAGCAAGAGTAGTGGTTCCTGGACAAAACAAAACCATCGATGGACATGAGTTTCAGGGTTAGTAAATAAAGTTTTAGCTTGAGTTGAAAATGTTGATCAACTTTTTTTTCTTTTAGGTTTTGGCTCCCATCGAAACGATCTTAAAGTGCCTTACTTAACAGTGGCGGCTGCCTTGGGATTAACTCGAGAGGAGATTGACAAATTCTTTGACATCTTTGGCAAGTGCTGGCAGCAGTTAGATCAAAGTAGAAACAAAACCAAAATTTAACAGCAACCAAAGTCAAAAAACAAACAACTCATCACTTAGTTAACCCTAGCTGGAATATATGTAGTTAACATTGACATTGGATATGTCAATAAATAACGTAAGATGCACTGTGTGTTATTATTTTTTTCTTTGCTGATACGAGTTGGTTTGGTTTAAAATTCGGATGAGCTGGGAAGTAACAATAAACGCACACAAATTAAGGAATGTAGAGCACATGTATTATTTGAAAGATTTGGCAGTGCATGTAATAACGATAATTCACTAACAAGACATTTTAAACTATCTCCCCTAGCATTGGCTAGTGCCATTGCTTTTGGTTTTACAGTTGGAACTACTAATGGGGTTGCTGCTGCTATTGCTTGGCTGGTTTTCCTTGTCGCAGTGCCTCTCGCGACTCCGCCGCTCTAGGTGCTTGTTCATGGTCGCCTCGATCTTAGCTAGCGACAGCTCGTACTCGTGCTTTATGCGCTCGTACTCGCGCTTCATGTGCGCCTCCTTGTCCTCGGCATACAACTTGTAATTATGAGCAGTGCGCTTGGCACTTTGATAGCGCTGCTGGGCGGACCGCATCGCCTCCTCGTGGTTGGTGCGTAACGAGTCCAGCTGCTGGCGCCAGTGCTGCTCCACCTGGTCGATGGACTGCCGCTGCTTCTCCCACTGAGCCATCACAGCCTTCATTGACTTTCGTTCCGAATCAATGCTAGCGTGCTGCTCCTCCACTTCGCGGAGTAGTTCGGCGATTCTATGATTTTTGGCCTGCAACTCCTGGCGACATTTTTGCAGCATTGCCTTCTGTTTCTCTTCCTTGCCGGCCAGAATCTCTTCGATGTTCTCGCGTTCTGCCAGGATGGTTTGCTTTAGCAGGTCCACCTCCGTTTGGCGCTGCTGCAGATCTGCGCACACAGCTTGGTATTCCCTTTGGAGGCACTGGCTCCGCTCCTCGGTTTGTTGCAGCCGGGTGGTAAACTTTTTGAGCTCAGCCGCGAAAAGTTTGGCCATCTCATCACGAACTCGCTGCTCAATAACCTTAATCCGCTCCTGGGTCAACTCTTTCGGAGATGAGCTGGGCGAGGAATCTGAATTTGATTTCAGACTGGGACTAGGCTTCTGCTGATGCTGCTTTTGATACTCCTCCTGCTGCCTGATGAACACCTCGAATTGCTTGGCCTTCTCCTTGAGGTCGTTGATAAGTTCGTCCTGCTTGCCTGAGGTCTCAATCTTTTCCTCCATCTCGGCCTGCAGCTCCTTGGCCTGCTCCAGTTCGTGCTCCAATTCTTTGAGTTCCTTGGCCTGCATGGAGTTGACGTTTTGAAGCTTTAGAATCCTTATTTCCGACTAAGAAAGGAAAGAATGTTTAGAAAATGTGTACTTTAGTGTGTTATTCTTGTCTCACCTTGGTGATCTCTGCCAGGTTTTCGATGCACTTGCTGCAATTATCAGAGATTTCCTTGGCCGCCGCCGTAGCCTCCTCGCGCTTCTCCCGCTCGCTCTTCTGGCGCAGTGTCTGTAGATCACGCTCGTGGCCGAGTTTCTCCGATTCGAGAAGCTTACTCAGCTCCTGGGACTTGAGCTCAGCAAGCTGTAAATTTCGCTGGGCAGTGGCCAAATGTTGCCGTTGTTCCTGCAACTCTTTCAGCGTGTCCGATTCCCTTAGCTTTCTTAATTCGTAATCCAGGGATTCCTTGTCGGTGGCAATTTCAGTATAGAGTTTCTTGAGTCGCTCAACCTCGCTCTGGGAATCCTTCAGAAGGATCTTGTGGCGTTCCAGTTCCAGACGCAGGTTGTCTGCGGTTGCTCGGGTGCGCAACTGCCGATTGTCCTGGGTAAGCTGCTCGTAATTTCGCTGCAGGCTCTCGTGCTGTTGCCTGAGTTGCTCCAGATCCTTCTGCACATTCTTTAGTTCCTCCTCTATCTTTTGGCGCTGCTCCTTCAGGGCATCCCTCTCTGTTACTAAGCCATCTAGTTGACCTTGGAGACTTGACTCCTGCTGCGATTTGTGCTGCTGCTCCTCCAGTTCCTGCTGCATGGCTTTTACTTTGTTTTCCAAGCGCATTTTTCCCTCCTTCAGGGTTGCTAGTTGGACCAGTGATTGGTTCTCTTGGTCGCGAAGCAGGCGCAGCTCCTGGTTACGCTCCTCCAGATGCTTCTCCAGGCGTCGCACCTCCTCCCGCTTGCTCTTTAGATTGGCCAGCGCTCGATACAGCTCCTGCTTAATGTGGCTAACCCTATCGACAGGATTCAGTGGCGTGCTCCCTACAAGGCGAGATCCCCCCACTTGACTCAGCCTTCCCGCAGGTGATTCATCCGCTTGATGCTGTTGAAGCAGTGAGTCCATCAGGTCAAGCTCAGCAGTGGTTTCGTTGACACGCTCATTGAGCAAAGCGATCGTTTGCTCTAAAGAGGCAATGCGGGCTTTTAGGTCGCTGATGCACTGCTGCTGTCGCTGATTATCGGCCTCCAAGTCAGGCCTGCTGCTCATTTGGTTGCAGCGCATCTGGGCCACGTCCAAAGCATGGCTCAGTTCATTTATCTTGGCTGCTTTGTCCAGCAGCATCGTTTCATGCCCGGACTGCAGAGCATTGTAGCGCGAGTGCATCTGCTCCAGCTCGTTCTTCTTGCGATCTAGCTGATCCGTCAGCTGGTTCAGTTGCTGCTGGAGGAGATCGCACTGGGCTCGGTGGGAGTCCTCGATCTGTTTGATCCGTAACTCGGCGTTGCGCTCCTCCCGCTTGTGCATGTCCCGCTGCACCAAATCGTACTTGCACTGGGCATCGGAGAGCAGGGACTTGGTGATCTCCAGCTGGCCCACCAGTCGCGTGTTGTCCTCTTCCAATTGCTTTTTCTCCGAACGAAGCTTTTCCAGGCCGCTGTCCTGGTTGGAGCAGCGCTCCTTGGTTTCCACCAGTAACTCGTGGGTGTTCTGCTTCTCGCGCAGGGCCCGCTCCAGCTCCGCTTGAGTGATGGACAGACGCTTTTGGAACTCGTCGAGTTGCTTGTGTGCAGCGTTTGCGATTTGGTTGACGTTCTCCAGTTCGTGAGTCTTGGAGTCCAGCATCATCTTTAGGCGGTGCAGCTCGCTGGCATGCTGCGGGTCCTCTTGCAGCGGCATCTTGTTCTGATGTGCCGGATAGTTGAGCAGCGGTTGTTGGTCCGGCAGATCCGAGTGGTAGTTCGTCGTCGAATCGATTGTGTTCTCCTCATCTTCCAGGTCGTCGAAGGCGTTCACCAGCATATGCCCCAGCTTGCGTAGAAATGGTAGCGGTGACATTATTTGCCAGGGTTCCACTGACTTAACATCCCTGATTACTCACCTCCTCCTGGCGTCTCTTTTGATCCTGCAGATCCTCCTCCTCTTCCTGCCGGTCCAGCGTAGAGTTCACGTTGAGGGTGTCCGCGCCCTGGAACAGGCTCATTCCCGGAGTATTCATCTCCGGCAAAGGTGACGCGGAAAATACGTTTTCCCAAATTATAAATTCAAATTTGCTTCTCAAGCGCAGGCGCTGATTTTTAATCAGCTCTGCTTCTTCTCCTTGCTTCTGTTTGGAAACGTCCTAACGCCTTCAGTGTTAACATAGACACTGGTACTGTTAGGCGCAAGGAATTTTTCTGTTAAGTTTACCTGGCTAACTGGTTCTGTAGATTTTTGCTTTAGAACCGAAATTTAGGACATTTCAAAGGACTAACAACATTCTGAAATCCGTTAAGTTGGTTCTTAGAGAGCACAACACGTAGACTGAAAATACAAATTTTATAGTAAAACATATACATTATCGAAAAATAAAAAAATTTATAACATATTTTTCATTTAAATTAATAAATTATACTCAGTAACCACTTCAGCTGAATTATAATTATTTGTTAAAATTACAAAAATAAAATTTGCTGTTTAAATGCTTTTAATCTAAAAAAAAAATTTCTTGAAGAGTCGATCCTTTTGATTAAAAAAAATACATGAACATGTTTTTCATAAATTTTTACATGTCTTAAAGTCAAAAATCTTTTATTGTCTGTACAGATTTTGTGTTACGAGATTTTACGAGTAAAACAAATTTGTTTATAAATTATTGGCAATGCAAATCAAAAATCCCAACAGAAAAAAATTAAGCATCAATCAACCCCTAAAAATATATTGTTTTATTTTGTGCAAGGCAAAAACAACACCAAGTTATGTTCTTTTTTCAATTTTTTCATTTTTATTAATTTTATACAGACTGTCCATTCATAAACGCACTTATATTGGGACATTTATCTAATTTCTCGGCATCTATTTGGAAAACCTTGGACAAACGTTTCCAACTTTGCGCATCAAAGTAGTAGAAGGTGCCGCGCTCTTTTGTACCATTTTTTTCATATTGATCAATGCCAGGAATTCGAGTTATCCATATTTTCTCCTCTACGTGATACCGCCACTCGCGGCTGTGCCTGAAAAGGGAAACCCAAGTTTTATAATATATGTATAGTCAAGGGAATCGTTTCAAGAATACTTACAACTCAGCAGCTGCCATTAATTGCATGATATCGCCGATGTTCGTGTAGAAAAGGAAGAAGAGCAGATCTTCTTGCAGCTTTTTCAGTACCGGCGCAGTAAGTTTGTCTCTTATCGCAAAGTTAATCAAATATTCGGGTGGCACGTTGAACTCAACGTCTTGTGCTCTGCAAAAACAATATTTATTTTCCAAATTTAATTTCTAACTAATAATTAAGACAACGCATTTTGTGTTCAATGTAAATTAACAAATTTATGGTTTGATTTCATTTTAGGGCCAATCAACTCACCTGCAGGGCTGTGCCACGAACGGTCCAGCGAATGTTGTATGCAAGCTCTCCTGCGAGTTCAGATTCAGGCCCAAGCCCGTGAGATCCGTGCCCAGAGAGAGCGTCACCAGGTTGGGATCCGTTTCGGCAGCCCGAATGAACGTCAGCAGGCCAACCATGCCGAACTGGTTGTTCACCATGGTCGCTGGTATGTTTGTGACCTTGCCTAATAATAAGATATAAAAGCATGAAACCAGTGTTTTGTTTTAAAACAATGCTGTTAAGGATAACTATCCTATGCTATAACTACAATAAATGCATCTTAAGAGTGCTCCTATGAATCAAACCCATGGAAAGTTCCTATTAGCATTGAATTTGTGACTTACTAAGCCTTTATTATAATAAAAAAATATCTCAAAAACGGATCTATATTTTTTAAGTAAAATTTAAATAAAATATTGCCAAAGAAATTCAAAATTTTTCGTTTTAATTTAATTCTTACCCCATTTTAATAATTTTAAATAAAAAATTTTAGGGCCCTTAATAGGTTGAAACAATCAATTTGTTGAATCTAAATGTTTCTGTGAAAACAAGCTTATGTACTCCTGCTGCGCTTAAATTATGTACAAAAAACACATAACTTTTTAAAAATTGTATTCAAAAAATACCCTCGGGAATAACCGATGAGAAGGGAAATATGGGTTTAGTTTGTGACTTATCAGCACACTCACCATCTGGCGAAGTTTGCACGCCGCTCTTCACAAGTTTATCGTTGCTGGAATTATCGTTCAGATGCTCGCCGCCCGCCCCGCTGCCGGAGGGGCCGCTTCCACTGCCCAGGCCGCCGCCCACGCCCATCATAGCATTGCTATTGGGTACGCTGTTGACGCCACCAATGCCGCCGCTGCTGCCCATCAATCCTACGTGGGATCCGCCGACGACACCGCTGGCTGCATTGCCGCCGACTCCTCCGCCTGCTGAGCTTCCGCCGCCTCCTCCTCCGACCACCACGCCTCCTAGGCCACTGCCCACGGCCCCAAGACCATTGCCGCCTACAACGCCGACGCTGGTGCCGCTGCTACTGCCCGCTGATCCGCTGACCACAATCGAATTCATCGACTTTTCCGTGCCGTCCAAGTGGTTCTCTGTGGAGGCACCGCCGGAGCCTCCTGCTCCGCCGCCACTACCCACCGCGCTCGTTGTGCCGTCCGAGTTCTGGGTGCCCGGTAACGCAGGGAAGTCCTCGTTAGACATCGTGAACTCCGATTGCTCTGACGTCGGCTGCTTCACCATGCCAACTGAAACGGAAAGAGGACGGGGCAGATCGCCAGGGGAAATGAGTGAAGCGAAGAAATAACTTGTCAAAGCAGAGGAAACGCATACACTACAATTTCACCAATTTAAAACTATGTAAGCAATAAACCATAAACGTCCTAAATTTGTTCAAAACGTTAGTGACAACAAAAAGTTACGCACATAAATTATTTTACTTTTCTTCTTTTGATTTGTAATATTTTTAAAAAAGCAGTCGCAAAATTTTTTAACGAGCGTTTGCTATACCAACACCGCTACCAAAAGTTAGTTACAAATACTATGTAGCATAATTAATTGGGCCAAGTATGATATTATCACAGGACAACACACAACAGTGGTTCTTAATCGTAATCGTAATTGTAAACGGAAATAAATAAAAAGAAGAGGATTTTGATTTGAACTCACAAGAGGTAAAGAAATTACCATAGGGTTTGCTGCCCGGCGGCTGGAGCGGATTCGATTGGGGCAGTGTCTGGTCGTTCTGGCCGCGCGCATTCGTTAGCGAGGGGAACTCCGTGGGATCGAGCAGGGCTGGCGTGGAGGTATCGCTCCCACCACCGCCGCCAAACACGTGGAAGTTATTCAAAGGACCGCCACCGCCGCCGCCCGTTCCGTAGCCGCCGCGACCCGTCTGCATGAAGTTGCCCATGTTCGACTGTGGAAGAGAACTCGTTAGCCAGGTTTAAGGGAAATGTGCTTAAAATCTATATTCTCCAACTCAGATTTCAACGTTTACAGTTAAAACTTTTAAACATCGAATTACAAAAAAATATTCCTATCACTTCTAAACAAAAAACCCAAACTTATTTATCAATCAATTGATTTTTCAGCTTTTCAAATAGTAAATAATTTTTTTGTGGTTATTTTTATACAGCGATTAAAAGCAATAATTAAGTTCTGTCAGAGTTCTTGAGTTTGCTACTAAGAAGAGTATAAAAAGAACAGTATTATTATATAGTTACAATCCACGTGCTACTTATGCTATTACAAAATTTTGCACCTGATATCTTTCTGATTTATCTAGCTCGTCGGGAAACCTTAGTTATCACTGGTAAATCTGACTTGTTTATGCGGCAAAATATTATTACAACATATTACAAAACTGAAGTTGAATGCCCTTTTACAAACATTTTGTGGGCCTCACAAACAATTAAAATAAGTCGAGTTTGAGTTGAAGAAGATGGACTGTCTGCTCACCATGGGGCCACTGCCCAATCCTTGCATGGCACGCCGCTCCACAAACTGACGCTGGCCGAAGAGGTTAGCGCTCCGGTTGCCGCTGGAGATGGCGGGTCCGCCGACCGAAAGTTGCGCATTCCGGTTTGGCGACAGTTGCGGCTGCTGCTGCTGTTGCTGCTGCTGTGGCGCCTGTCCGTAGTTCGCCGCTCCCGGATAAGAGTTGGCAAAGTCTGTGGCACACAAGCATAAGTGGGATGCTCTAACAAAGTAGCTTACTTCACACTTGCTTACCGGTTTGGAACATGCCCGACGTGGGCGTCACATGGCCAGCCAGGGAGCTACCACCGAATCCGCCAGTTGTCCGGCCAGCTAACGCCGCGTTCGCTATACTTCTCGGGGGTTGTTGGAAATTTAAATTCGCCATAATCTGCAAATTAAGGAAAAGTCGGTTAATATGCTGTTCATTTTGCCTTTTATAGCCCCAAATATCAGTATCATTGATGGATAACAATTATAACTTATGTGTAATAAATACATTAAATAAACAGCCTTCAGTGGTAATAACCGATTATACAACTTTGTTTTTAAATGCATATTTAGTTGATCAAAAGATTTCTAAGTTTTTGTTTTTTAAAATGTATTATTGTTTTAAAAATGGATCATAAGTTGACATTAAATGGTAGCATTTTGACTATACGTGATTATTGCCATTAGTGCTTTCAAAACTATCCGGATAATTATAGAATCTGGAACTTCGCAGTAAATATAACCGAAAGCATTACTCAGAGCCATCTGCGCCATAATCAAAACAAGGCGGCTGTCAAAAGTCTGAATCGGGAAAATTCTTCGCCCATAAACAAGAGTTTTTATTCTATGTGACTCAGTGGAGGGGGACTTGTAGTGATAACAAATCGACTCCGCGCAGATAATTGTCGCACACTAAACGCGAACATATGCGTGTTAAACAAATAACAAACAAACAAACAAACCAAATCGTGTGTAAGGAGGCAGTCGCCGCATAGGTAATCTGGTTCGATTTCAGAGGGTTTTCAGTAAAGCTAATAAACAAAAATCGCCCTAGCTTTGCAGCGCTTCGATTCGGTTAAATGGCCGCCGCCGCATCAGCTGTCGATTGGCGAATTCGGACGGCAAACAAAGCAGAAGAAGAGAAAGAAGGAGAAGTAAGTGGAGGAGGAGACCAAGCAGAAGTAGAGGCAGAAAGGCTGCGGCAATTATTGCCGTTCCTCTTTGGCGTCGTGGGCTACACATGCACAGGCCGTGTGGAAAAGAGGAGACGAAGACAATGGCAATGGTGTGGGTGAGAAAACCAGAATGACTGGCAGCAGGATGCGACTGGAAAGAAAGGGACAGGAATGCGAGGGAGAAGGATAGGGCGAATGTTAAAGGATACGACTGCACTTGTCTCGCGATCAATTATGCAGGTAGTGGTGAAACAGTGCATCAAAGCGCAAAAAGGTGTACAGTAAATATTGGTTAACTACTCAGCTTTGGAGCTAACACCTGAAATACAACCCCTTTAATTACAATTTTGATTAGCTGAAATAACTTCCAACTAAATTTTCGGTGAGCTACTGTTAGTAAATAAGAATAGTGTGCAGTATTTCAATATGTTGTTAAGTGTAGTATTTGTAATTTTGTAATATCTGTTTCGTGGGTTCATCTTGTCGGATTTTCCAACCACCCGCGCAGGACTTGAGTGTTGTTTTGCATTGATTTCTTGGTGTGGGTGAGAGCATTGCCCCTTTCCTCCCTTCACAACAGATACATCTGAGCCAATCTCGCCGGAATGCAAAATACTTGAAAATTACTGGGTCTAGGCTACCTTTAACCCATTGATTAACGCAGGCAATTACCTGATTTGCTGTTTTACCTGCCTTGCGCATGTAACTTTATCAGCTGACCCGGCAGCCGCTTCGCAACACTGGCGCCCGCACTTACAACAAAAACACTGGCGAGCGGAAACTTTCGGGCCAAGTTAACAAACAATGTAACCTTGGGCGGCACAAAGCAAAAGAGGGAAACGCTGCGCAACTTACCTAAATTAAGGTTAGATGATACTGCCGCTTCTTGCACTTCCACTGTTAACGCTCGCTTTCCACTCTGTCCAGCAACAACAACATACACTGATCGAATCGTTCTCACCGCATTTAACATTCCAAAGCGGCCGGCGGGACGTGGACGTGGGAGTCGTTGTCCTGGCGCCGTAACCGTGGCGTCGGAGGATTAGCAAAGGATATCTGCTAATTCCCAGTGGGCAGGCCGTTGGTTAGCTGTTGGTCGTTCGCGCGCCCACTCGCACTCGCGCACTCACTCGCAGGCTGGAGAGGATGCAACGGGAAACGGGAGCGGGAACTGGAGCCGTAGTGGTTAGTTAGTACTTTTCCGCGCCGTGTCGTCCCTAAATAAATGGCATATATATATCGCTGTATGTGTGTATATGCCTCGTCTGTATGCAGCGTGGTCTTCGTGCCAGAGAGTGACAGAGAGAGAGAGAGCGAAGAGAGGGAGTACCGAAGGATGTTGATGTGATGCCTGGCGGAGGCGAAAAGTTTTCCGTTTTTTCTGCGCCGCTTCTGCGACCACTTTAATTTCACGCTTATGCAAATGTCGCGCACGTTACACTTGGACTGGCCAATTGTTTTTGGTAGTGTTTTCCTTTTTGTATTTTATTTGTAAGTAAATAATTGTTCGCTATTGCGCTGTTGTCTCTGCTTCTTTCTTCACTGCTGCACAAGCACTGTGTCTGTGACCCTGTGTGTGTGTTTGTGTGTGTGTCTCTGTCTTTGTTTTCTCAGTTCATTGAAATTTCACCCGAATAGCGAATTGGGCAAAAATCTCCGCCTGATTTGCGTGTCTTTTACGCCACCGACACTCAAATGCACTCGAGCTTGGTGGAGCCGGGTCTTTGCGATCCACTTTCGAGGGGCAGTAAACAATTATTTAGCGCCCGAAATGGCTTTAAATTGTACACAAAAAATGTTCCGCAAAAAAACTTTGTGGCTGTCACGAATACAAACACACAAGAATTAGGGATGTAAAAAGTTGGTATCGAAGCAGCACTGCTATCGATAGTTGGCAGGTTTCAGTGAGCGGGGTTGTTTGGCATATACGGGCATTGTTTTCATGGTTTTCACGTATTTAAAACAATTGTTTTGTATGTGTGATATTGTAATTTAAGTTTAATTAGCTTTTAGCAGAAATAAAATAGTTGTTTACATTTAATCGATAGCCACAAGCTGCTTTAAGATGCCTTCTGGTCTGCTCGTGTAAAGACCTCCTTACTGATTTTAGTTATCGATTAGTCTGTTAGTGCCAAGACCACCCAAACTCAATTTTATTGCCCGGTCGCGTATTCTCCTTTTTTCCCACCTAATTTTTGAGTCTTTAATTGAGTTTACCTGGCAATATGGGTGACCAAAACTCGGATGACGAAAGTGGTAAGTTGTTTGTGGTATTTGTGACCTAAGAAACGGTTATTTACTGAGTTTGCGCAGGCTCATCTGGGTCCAGTCGAAGTGGCAGCCGCAGTGTCACGCCGCAAGGAGGCAGTGCACCCGGGTAAGTTTTTTTGCTACTTAAGCAGCGTGGGGTGTGTTCTTATGCTTGTGAAAATATTTTATAGGTCACCCCGCAGCCGTAAGTCAGGCAGTGGCAGCGATCGTTCCCGCTCGGGCTCGAGATCTTCCAGATCTCGTTCTGGCTCTGGTTCTCCACGGAGTGCACGGTCTGGGTCTGCCGGAAGCCACCGCTCGGGATCCGCTCAAAGCAAGAGATCTGGGTCTGCCCAAAGTCACAGATCGGGATCTGCAGGCAGTCGAAAATCGGGGTCCCCTTCCCCCCACAGTCGCAGATCCGGGTCCCCTCAAAGTCACAAATCAGGAGGATCCCCTCACAGCCGCAGATCCGGCTCCCCTCAAAGTCGCAAATCAGGGTCCCCACACAGCCGTAGGTCAGGATCTCGCCAAAGCCGTAGATCAGGATCCGCCCACAGCCAAAGATCCGGATCTGCTCGCAGTCGCAGATCTGGCACAGCTCAAAGCGCCAGATCTCGATCACGCTCGCGTAGTGGCACGCACAAGGGCAGTGGCAATGAGGAATCGCGCTCCAATTCGCCCAATCTGCAGATTGACGATGAACGTGCCAACTCGAAAAGCAAGAGCGGCAGTCGCAGTAGAAGCAGGAGCAGGAGTGGCAGTCGCACCTCAAGGTCCCGCTCCAAGACGGGCACTCCATCGCCTAACCGGAGTCGCAGTCGAAGTGGATCTGGTTCCGGCAGTGACATTGGTGTTCCCAAGAAGAAGGCACGTAAGACAAGTGGCTCCGACCAGGAGAAGCGCAAGAGCGGCAGCGACAGCGACATGGAGGAGTCGCCCACCAAGGCGAAGAAATCACGGCTAATAGACTCGGATAGTGAGACCGACCAGGAGGAGGTGAGACTACAAATTGGCGAACAACAAATTAAGTTGTTCATATAAAAGAAACAATAACGAATTAATATGTTTCCTCATCCACCTAATCTTGCAGACAAAGAAAGCTCCCGCCGCAGCTGACATCTTTGGAGATGCTGACGATATCAGTGACGATGAGGAGGAGGCTGGGCCAGCTACCAGTAAGTCCCCAGCACGTTCCAAGAGTCGCAGCAGGAGTAGGTCCCGGTCCCGCAGTCGTTCGATGAGCCGCTCGCGCTCTCGCTCCAGGTCCCGCTCACGGGATCGAGTCGAGTCGCAGGTGGAGCAGGCACCCAAACAGGATGAGCCTGAGCCGCTGCCTGAGACACGAATCGATGTGGAGATTCCCCGCATCTCTGCGGACCTTGGAAAAGAGCAACACTTCATCAAGCTTCCCAACTTTTTGTCCGTGGTTACCCATCCCTTTGACCCGGAGACCTACGAAGATGAGATAGATGAGGAGGAGACTATGGACGAGGAGGGGCGGCAGCGCATCAAGCTCAAGGTGAGCAACACCATCCGCTGGCGCGAATTCATGGACAACAAGGGCGACATGGTACGCGAGTCGAATGCGAGATTCGTGCGCTGGTCCGATGGCAGCATGTCCCTGCACTTGGGCAACGAGATCTTCGATGCTTACAGGCAGCCGCTCCTAGGAGACCACAACCATCTGTTTATCCGCCAGGGCACGGGTTTGCAGGGCCAGTCGGTGTTCAGGACCAAGCTCACTTTCCGTCCGCACTCCACGGAGTCGTTCACACACAAGAAGATGACCATGTCGCTGGCTGATCGATCCAGCAAGACCAGTGGAATCAAGATCCTTACGCAAGTGGGCAAGGATCCCACCACGGACAGGCCCACGCAGCTCAAGGAGGAGGAGGCCAAGCTGCGCCAGGCAATGCGCAATCAGCACAAGGCGCAGCCCAAGAAGAAAAAGCCAGGTGCCGGCGAACCGCTGCTGGGAGGCGGCACTTCATCCTACCAGCACGACGATGGCAGCGATGATGAGAATGCAATTAGCTTGAGTGCCATCAAGAACCGGTACAAAAAGGGCTCCGGTGGTGCCCAGGCGGAGGTGAAGGCATCCACGATCTACTCCTCGGATGAGGATGAGGGCTCCGATTTCGAGGCTCGTCGCAGCAAGAAGGTAGACAAGGCCAAGGCCAGCAAGGCGCTGCGCGACTCTGACAGCGAGTCGGACGCGGGCAGCGCCAAGAGCGGCAAGAGTGACAAAAGCGGCGGAGGAGCGGCCAGCGGCAGCGACCACGAGGGTAGCCGCAAGAGCGGAGGCGGTAGCAGCAAGTCGGGCAGTGGAAGTGGCAGCGGCAGTGGCTCAGGCAGCGGATCAGGAAGCGACAACGATGATTAGGTTAACCTAGTTTGTATGTGTTTCTTGAGTCGGCTAATAAAAATAGATTTATAATGATGTTTACTTACTTTGTGTTCCATGGGTTACGAAAAAAATTTGTAGATGTCGACCAGTTGGTTTGAAAATCTTTAATAAGTTTATATGCTTTAAAAAAATGCATAACATGAACACTATAAATAATACACACGTTCATATGTTATACATTTTTATCTTTTCTTTGCCTGATTAGATATTTTGGGTAAATTAAATATGGTAAATATTTTTCTTTATTTTATGTTGATGAACAATCTGCATTTGTTCAAGTGCCCAAAAGATATCCTATTAACGATTTGTATGTTCATACATACAGCCGACCTTGAAGTAGCAATTCCGTTAGAACTTATGCATCAAGAGCTCAGAATTCCGAAAATGCAGTATTTATTGGCCCGAAATCATCACCCCATATGGCCTAAATTGTTTTGGTCGATTAGAGCTTCTAGCAGAGAGCACTTAAGCTGTGCAATTAGCTGTCCGTTGAACCGTGATGGCGGGGAGATACTTTCCAAAGTGCCCACTGACGTTTGCCATAACAAAACACGAAATATTTACGAGTTGTTGGTTTTTTAATATATATATATATTTCCATAAATTATTGCTTAAATATTTTGTTTATACAATTAGTCTATATGCTTAAAACCCAACGCATGTTTAAACTCTTTTCTCTGTTATCTACAACTGCATTTGATTTTACAAATATATATTTCTGCTCCTTGATGTGGGATTCTACAAAGGTACTCGTCAATCTACAATCTTGCCTTCCTAAAAACCATTAAATCCAGTCTGCGTGGGATCTACTCCTAAAAGATTCACAATTATTCGAGTAGAGGAAAAATCATTAATGTACTTAAACTGATTACTTTGTGTGTTTAATATGATTGTGCGACAGTTTTCCGTATACAGTTAATAACTTTGTGTAAATGCTAAATCAGCTTTGTAAAATAAGATTCGCTAGTTGCACCATTTCAGCCAAATATCGTAGGTCAGACTATTGTTGTTGGTTGTGCAACTGATTATAAGGCAGTTTTCGTAAGAGCACATACTTATATTATAGGTGCTCTAAAATGGGCTTTGGAAATGTAAATTAATATGGGTAAGAACTGGAACTTTTGATGGCAGTTCCCTCCTGATTTTTTGGCATTAAGTACATCCAAAAAATGTTACGTAATGTTTCCACTGACTCTGTATACATACTCTCGTGTTAGGCTTAATTATTATGGTTGATTTTAGACGCTTGGCACTCTTTTTGCGATTTTTCATTTAGCTAATACTCACAAAAAGAAAATCAGCCACAACTCTGCGCTTGAAACGCAAGGCCTCCGCGGATCTAAGCCGGAATGGAATCCTTTGTCGGGTAGTAGTCTGGTGTTTTATCTGGAACCTTATTCAAATGTGCTTTCGTCTTCCTCTCCTTTTGATTTCCAGCATTGTACACCTTTCACCCCTTCCTCCTGTTTTGGCCACCTTTGCCTGGATAACACGCCACAAAAAAGATTTGTAAAAAGTATTTCTGCTTCTGCTGCTGCTCCTACTCCTTTTTGTAAAATAAAATTGCACGAAATGCATTTTATAGCGAAATGGGTATATAGCGAGGTGGTGGGGCTTCCATCAGCAGGCCTGCGAATAAAGAGCAAAAAACCAAAAGAAACATGAGTTGAGGATTGCTTGTCAACAGTTTAAGCGATGCACTAGACCGTAGCCAGTACCAGTACACTGCTCATCAGCTCCGTTGTCTCAATTAACTATAGTTATACATATGTACATATGTATGTATGTGCACATATGTAGCTATCGGCGACAGGGCGGGGCTGGAGGGATTAGGAAGCGGCGGCGTTATCAGCCATCAGGTTCCCACTAAACGAGTGCTTGGCATGCACGTGTGTAATGTTGTTGGGGACGGAAAAATTGGGGTATTAATTGAACTTAGCCAAAGTGGGGTGTGTTTTAGCCATACGATGGGAAGTATAGCATGGATTTGGGTTAAGCTTTTAGAACGAATAAAATTACTGTTTTTGCTGATTTCTTTTTTTAAATTTGTTATCTGTTTTAAAATACCGTTAGATCAAACTAATTTATTTCTGTTCGGCAATCAATATAGTATTTTAAAATGAATTCTTAGTGAGTTTTACATACTTTAACCTATTTGTCTAAAAAACACCAAGCTTGGTTCGTTTGTTATACAACAACTAAGCGAATCATCTTGAAAAGTTTGAAACAATATGACCTCAAAGCTAAGATATATTTTTATATGATACATATGCATATAATATTTATATTAGTGGTTATCAAAAATTATTAACTTCAGTATTTATGAATCTTTATAAAAATGGTTCTGATTTTCTTTGTTCGGTTCAAAGGAAGCAATGAAATAAAAATGAATCGATTCTTGTGGTTTGAGCCTGTGCTCTTAAGTTGATAAGCCTAAAAACTTGGCATATGTTTTAAAGTTATCTACCCTGAACAAGGCCTCCACCTCGAATTCAGCGTCTCATGATCTATTTTATTTGTTGGTGCTAAATGTCCGAAAGGTTCTTGGTTTGCGACAATCGAATCACGACGTGATTCGCACATTAAAAAAGCCGCAAAGCAGGGAGCCAAACAAAACAAGTGACTCAACAGATCGAAAGTCCCAACAGTGATTACAGTCAATCTTCTCTACAACGAACTTGTACGACACATGCACATGTCATTTGAATTAGGGACTTTTTGAGACACTCTACAAAGTTAAGCGGGAGATTTATGATAAGTTAATCAGAGCCGGCATGCAGAATCACTTGATATTTGTAACGAATTGGATCTCCTTTATATAATATTAGGCCAATCGGCTGGTCAGGTCAACTTACATGCAGCGAGTGTATCGAGTTCGTCTCGTAGCCGCCCTTGCTCTGCATCTGGGTTGAGATCGCGTTGAGGCGGTTGGCCGACAGCTCCACGTCCGCCGATCCAATGTGGCCCGTGTGGACGAAGTTCGTGGGATTGCCGATCATGGACCGGTCGATGCGCAGGCGTTGGTGTGGGCGGCGGGAGGGGGATCGCTGCTGCTGGAAGCAGCACGAGAACCACTGCAGCCAGATCTCTCCGGTGCTGGCCATCTTTCTCTCGGCTCGCTTGCTGGACGGCGTTTCAGTCTTTTGGTACTGGTGATGCTGACGATCAATCGTGAGGCTGCTGCTCCCAGCCAGGTTGACGACTCTGTGGGGCGTGAGTTACGCACCTCAGCTACTAGAAAGATCAGAAGGGGAGGGAGATTCGATTAGGTCTTTCACAGACATTTAATTTCAACTAGTTAAAGCACTAGTTTCAAGATTCCCATATATTATTTTCTGAGAAGTATCGATGTAATAACAACCACTAACAGTTACCAGCCCAAAACCATTAACAATGCTCCAGAAAGCCAGTGACGTACAGAGATGTGCGATTTGTTCTAGTGGTATTTATGTACTCATGTATCTCCCACTTGCGTGGGAGGAGGCATCTGTACCTGTATCTGCATGCTGCCTGTCTGCTCTACTTGCTGCCCCACTTGTTACCTTGCTTTTCACTTGGCTACACACTCGAGTATACAGATACAGATTCTGGTTCAGATGCGGACACCTTGGGCAAGCTTCCACCAAGTCAAAAAACAGAAACAGAATTATATGACCCGAGGTGTTGCCTGGGAAGCCAAAAAGTTGCGAAAGAAATATAGTAAGAAATAAAAAACAGAAACAGAAAAAAATCAACAATTAATTGGCACTTTTGTGTAATTAAGATTGAAAGAAAGACACAGGCGAAAGCACCAGAAAAAGGCAGCAACAAGCGAGTGGGCAACCAGTATTCGAAGCTATCACTCACGATCTTCGTGGTTTGCAGGCACAACTAGTTCTGGGGAATATATTGTTTGCGTCTTTTGTTTGGATACTTTTCCATTGGAATTATATCCCCAACTCATCTGAGTAAATAAAGTGTTGCGGCGAATCATCTTGTTTTTACTCATGGTATCAATCAGCTGTTTTTGTATCAATTAGTATGAAATTGATTTATCATAGGATGCCTGAATTAAAAACATGTGTACTTAAACAGATACAAAAGTTTGTTTAACAAATTTTTTGTTCATAAATTTTGTATTTGCATATTAAAAAATAACTAAAGCACTATTGAGCAAGAATTGATTATCAATAATGACACTTTATTAAATGTTTTTCCTTACCTTAATTCAGTAATAAAGTTTATAAGTTTTTAATACGTCTCACTCTAAGTTCCATTTTTAATATCTGGCTTTTAAAGTGAAATGAGCCTTAATCTGTGTATTTTATTTAGTTGCAGTAACAAGTCAATAAACTAAAGCCTTTTATGTCCCATGATGACCTAGTATCTCCAGCTATTTCATTCTTTTCCTTAACGGAATTCCACTTTAAATTGCCTCCGTTTGCATTAGATCACAGTGATTTAGTTATGCGAAGTATGACAAACGTTTTCGGCGCAATTTCCGCTGTTGGCCCGGCTTCTTCCAAACTTCTTGAGCTTTCTACGCGTGTTGCGCGCTCTTTCGCCTCCTTCTGGCCGTTGGGCAATTAAAGCTGCTCAAGCGTCTTTAATGCGCAGTGAAAACAAAATGAAAGTGCCAGGCGGCAAGGCAGGGCAGAGAAGTGGAGCTGGAGTTGAAACATGGAGATGGAGACGGTTGACGACTTGGAGCTGCAGCTGGAGCTCAAAGCCGGCTCGTTGTAGCCAACGTATCTGCACTTTCCGAGAGCGAATGTTAACGTTATTATCTCAAAGCGGGCTGCGACGCGTGTCACACAGCAACAACCACAACAACGTTGGTAGTTACAACTTTGGCAACAACAAAAGCACGTAAGAGCAGACAGTCGTAGTAATTGACGGAATGAGGGAATGGCCGGAATGAATGAACCACTGACGAGCGGCAAATGCGCTAAAGCGTTTCAATTTTCTGTGTTAAAAGGTTATTAAAGTAAGAGATGCCCAAGAGATATGTATGAATAGACCTTGGTAAGAGAAATGCTTACACTGAAAACTAACTTACCAAGTGCGGAATTTCAAATCTACGAGTATACATTTATAAAACATGGACCATTTGTTGTTGTTACTTATGTTTGACTGTTACTAAACGACTGCTTTACAATCATTTTGATTTAATTCTTAATTTTCTAAAAAAAAAAAAAGTTTTCTCTAAACATTGCCACAAAAGTATTGTTGGTTCACTTTAACTAAGTTTATTTAAAAATTTAAAGATAATCATGGAAAAACTTTACACTATAAACCACAGTTATAAAATATTACTAAATCAATAAAATTGGCTTAAATTTTGCGCTATAATAGGACAAGTAAACAGTTTTCTTAAAACTTTAATAAGTAATCACAATATACTTCGACAAATGTGTTATTTCTTGCAGTGCTAGTTTTATATGTATTCGAAAGGTACGCACATTTTCCTCTGACTTTTGTTTTCTCATTTAACTCTAACTGGGGCTGGAAATCAAGTGTTTATCAAGCTTGTCTGCCGGTTTATGTAAATAACATTTGTGCACAAACAAACAAACATGTAAGCACATAGATACATATTTATGCGATGTGCATGTTTAGAAAACGAAAGCTAGACAACCGTTAATTATCAATCGAGTGACGTACTTATCCGGCGGAGAAAGAAGTAAAGATAAGGGGGGATTAATAAAAACAAAACATAAGAAATCCCCCGACAGACTGGGTGTGTGCGTAATTTGCAGTGTCGACTGCAAATTACTTTGCAATTATCATAAACAAATGGATTCCCAATGTGTGCTCGATTTTTTCGTTTGCTCTCGAAGTCATTTATAAACATTTTGTGCTTTCTGTGTCTTTAACAGTTGCTGACATCATCGTCGACGTTGCTACGACCGGGCGGGGTTATTGAATTTAACAAAAAAAATGGGCGAACTCGAGTAATTATAATTACATTTAAGGCGCTTAAAAACCCGTCGTTTTTTGAGTTGTGCGAATGAAAACTTAACGGGTATAGGTGACCAAAGAAGAGATTTCAATTTCCAAACGTAATGGAATTCAAGTAGAGAAAAAGAAAAAACCAAGTTTCTTAAAAATGGAATAGAACGTATTATAATATTTCCATCTGATTGTTAAAATGAGTTCTTATGATAAAGTCTTTTTTGTACATTCAATTTACAAATTATAATCACTAATTTGACTACAAAACAAAAATACCATAAATCACACTATAACTTCAGTAATCAATTAACCCTGTTACAAATCCAAAATTAAGCAATTTCATTTATAGTATTTCATAAACGCGGATTAGCGAACCCATTAAAGCTGTCTAAGTCCATCCAATACTTGACCTAAAAACTCCCCCGAATAAATAAACAGCAAAACAGCTCGTTATTTGGCAAATCTCCGACAATTCACACGCGCCAAAGTCATCAAGTCTTTGGTAATTTCTCCTCGCACAGCGGAAATGGATCGTATGCAAAGTGAATGAGCAGCGGGAGTGGTGGAACCCAAACCGAAATGATGTACCATCATGTTACATCACTTTTGGGCACAACAAGCGACAAAGAAGGGGCTGGGCATGGCTGAATGTCGAATGCACGACGTCGATGACAACATGTTTTGCATATGAAGAGAGCTCGCTGAGCCGGGGGTTCAAGAAACCAATAAACGGAGTGTAAAAGTTAACTTCAAAAGAACTTAATCGAATAGTTTAAATCGCAAGCATTGTGTTGAGCAGCAGTTCCATTATTTCCCCTCGACTTTTTTATTTGTACATTGCGGGTTGTTTCACAATAATCACTAAAGAACACTCGTTGCACTCCACAATCACTTCGGGTGATTCATCGTCTCCGGGTCCATCGAACAGATACTGACCGCCGCATCGGCAGTCGTACGCATAGCTCCACATTGTCGCCGGCCCTTTGTCTGCGTTCGACTCTTGGAAGGCGGCTTCGGTTGCCCCCTCGCCCTCTTCTTCGATTTCCACTTGGATCCGTTGCATTTCATCCAGTTCTACGCTGGCGTATATGTTGCTGTGGGCCTGGAATTTCGACTGCAGCAATTCGGCATCGTAGTGTTTACGCTTGATGGGATCTTTGAGCGTGTTCCACGCAGCGTTTATCGCATTGAAGTCACTGTTCTGGGCCTCCGATCCCGGATTTGGGTCATCGAGCTGTCGTAATTTGTCGGGATGACATTGTAGTATCAATTGTTTGTAGCTGCATTTTATCTCCTCAAAGCTGGCCGTGGATTGCACGTTAAGAAGTTCATAGAAGTCAGGCATCTGAAAAGGAAAGTCGGTGAAATAGATGTATGTAGGGAACATAAACATTTATATGTACTTACTTTTAGTCTTAAGAGCTTTTAACTATCACTTTATTTTTTATAGCATTTTCAAGCCACAGGGAAATCACTGAATCGTTTAGCTACTGTGCACACTCTATATGTTTTACATATGTTTGTTTTTCTTTAAATCAATTTACTTAAACAGTTGTATCAAATATAAATTTCAAATGATTATAATATTGTTATTGTCAGACAGTGATCGTTTTCAACTATAATTCATTGCAAGTAAGTAATCGTTATGGCACAAGCAATTTATAGTCAATATTCTATTAACTCACAAATAAAGCCCGAAAACATTTAATTAAACAGCTAAAAATGTGCGTTTGATCTTCGATCTAAATGCGTAACGTTTTCCAGCACTGATCGTTCTAATGCCCCAAAACAGCTGTTTGTTGTTTACATGGGACGCGACGCTCAGCGGAATTAATAAGTTAATTTAATCAATATAAAAACGGCACCCCCATCACACGCACACAAGCACACCCACACAGTCACGTAGCTGACAGCCGACACTTGCCTTTGTTGTTGGAAAAACGGAAATGTCCCCAAGAAGGAGTGAGTGTGTGCGGGTGTGTATTGTGTTGCTAGGTTGTGATAACTATTAACTTCCACACAAATCAGCGCTGGAAACGTATTGCATGTCCCCCGATTGTAATTCCCAGTAAACAGAGGAAAAGTCGGACATACTGTCAAAAAGTCAAGCCCCAATTGCACTTGGAGAGCCGAAAAACAAGGTCAACAAACTGGTTCGACAGCAGCAGCCAAACAAAAAAAAACTACATATAAACTCGAACAGCGAATGTAGCATCGCATACGTTGACCCAATTTCGAAATTGGCGAAAAAGGAAAGGGGCGAAAAACTTGCCCCAAGACAGGAACTTATAACTAATTAATCGCAGAACATCGGGCATCTAATTTAGAACACACGCACATACTGCTTTAAATGGGTGCCGCACACAACTCGAGACTTGCCTTATAAGGTGGCGACTTTTCCTGCGCTCAGATCACGTGTGGAAAACTTTATTGCTCCGCCGTTTTGTTTATTGATGGGCTTTATTTGGGGGAGACGAGCACACCACCCACTCACTTTTCAGAACTTTGCGTTTGGAACTTTTTCAGTCTCTTGGGTTCAGCACTTTTTTCGTGGAGAGAAGCACGCGCCTTGCACTCGCCCGCAACAAGCAGCAGTCGTCATGTGAAGCTGTATTTAATTAGCATTTGATTCACGTTTGTTTACGGCTTTTCGGGTTTTAAGCAGCGCGTTCTCAGCGGTCTGGTTTTTTGAAGGCGACAAACAGCGTCCAAACAATTTGTTCGATACTTCGATTTTTTTTTAAAAAAATCGGATTTGTTTCCAAAATCGATTTTCAGACATTGTTCCGGCTCTATACAGTTTCTGTACTTTGAGCAAGGCTGGTTGTGGGGTAAGGGAGGAAGATTTTAATATTTAAGCAAAATATGACTCATATATCGGTTATTACTTAGCTAAATTTTCATGTTTCTTAATAACATGAGTTATAAAAATGAAATTTTTATTTTATTTAGCTTTATATCTACAAGTCAATTTAATATAAAAAAAATTTTTTTGAATTAAAAAAAATGCGATAGTATCGATATTTTACTCGTAAAAGATCGAAGAACCGATGGTGGAAAATCGTTTTTTGAGCTCTAGCTAGTGCGATGAAATGGAGAGTGTAGTTACATTTCGTTTCGATATTTGTTAAGAAAAAATTTGCATCGAAATATTTTTCAATTTTCAATAATTTCAATAAAATAAACCAACACTGGTTAGGTGCGAGTCTTCGCTAAAGGAACGTTTTAAACCACTAAACGTCGCTCCAAACTAGTTCCGGTTCCCAAAGCAACCCTGCGCGGCGATGCCTGAACTGTCAACGCCACTTCCGCCTTCTTTCCGTGCGGTTCTTAAACATGACTGGTTTAACGAACAGGGTAAGTGTCGAAAAAACACCAATAAAGCGGCCGAGCCTCAAACAAATGTGTGGAAAGCGTGGCGAGCAATCTGCGCCAGCAGCGCGAGTGGTGAAATGTGCGAAATGAGCAGGTGAAAGTGCAGTTTTGAGTGTTTGAAAATGCATTGCGCCTTACACGTGCCACAAAACGAAGCATCTGTGAAAAAGTGGAGTGGGCTGCTGCCCAGGAGCTAACAAACCGTGGAATATGTTCAGTGCTCCAAGAAAACAACGTGCTGGCGAACAGAAACGCACTACACACATTTGTTTATGCTCTTGCCGACAATCATAACCTCACAAAATGCTGATATTGTGTTTTTTTTATTCGATGCAATTTACAGACCGTTGTTATTGATGGTCGCGGCCATTTGTTGGGCCGTCTGGCCTCCGTGGTCGCCAAGTACCTGTTGCAGGGCGGCAAGGTCGCTGTGGTCCGCTGCGAGGAGCTGAACCTCTCCGGCCACTTCTACAGGAACAAGATCAAGTTCCTGGCCTACCTGCGCAAGCGGTGCAACGTCAACCCGGCCCGTGGTCCCTTCCACTTCCGTGCCCCCTCCCGGATCTTCTACAAGGCTGTCCGAGGTATGTATAACACCCCCAAACCAGTAAGGAGTTGAGCCCAGCGCAGATCCATGATGTTTTCAACCTTATTACCTACATTATTTGAATGAGAAGCCATGTAAACAAAACACAACTGAGAGAAGCTGCTGCAACTACCACTCTTAAGTTTATAATAATTTGTATGTTTAAAGCACTAACTAATCTGTTTTTTAATTTCTTTTAGGTAAGCTTATAAAACTGGGTGTAACGTGCTCTATCTTCTATGATGATTATCACATTCTTACCTACATTATTTGAACGAGAAACCGTGTAACCAACTCTCAACTGATGCACACAACAACTAAGTCTGCTGCTAAGATTTTGAATCCCTTACTTACGGACTCCTCTCTCCATTCCAGGCATGATCCCACACAAGACCAAGCGTGGCCAGGCCGCCCTCGCCCGTCTCCGTGTCTTCGATGGCATCCCGTCGCCCTACGACAAGCGTCGCCGCGTCGTCGTGCCCATCGCCATGCGTGTGCTCACCCTGCGCTCCGACCGCAAGTACTGCCAGGTCGGCCGCCTGTCGCACGAGGTGGGATGGCACTACCAGGATGTGATCAAGAGCCTGGAGCGTAAGCGCAAGGCCAAGCTGCGCGTCACCCTCAAGCACAACCGCGAGCTGAAGAAGCTGACGGTCAAGGCGCGCGAGAACATCGCCAAGGCCGCCGAGCCCTTCAACAAAATCATCAAATCCTACGGCTACGAGGTTTAAGGACAACAACAAGGGCATTATTACATACGTGCAGGAGCGTAGCAGTTTTTTAAAAGAGAATAAAACAACATCTAGTTTAAAAAACAAATTCGTCTTGGAGGGTCTAATTTTTTTACAAAATAATTAAGCTTAAGGTTTTTAAATTGAGATCTTTAATTTAAGATTGAATTGATCAAACGGTATGAAACAGATCGCCTGATGGATTACAAAATTCCGCTTATGTGGGGAGGTAAACAATTTTGGGTTTTAACGACCTGTTACAGTAATTTGTTCAGTTTGTTTTGTTTGCTAAAAAATAACTTATTTTGAGTGAAAAGCAGCTTTATTAAAGGTTCTGCAAACATTTGTCCTATTAAAAGGGCACCACACATAGGTATACATATTTATATGGTGTATAAACAAATTCCATATTTTAATATATTTATTCGTTTTCAAATTGTTTTCGCTGAAAACACTGATACCTATGATTGTACCTTGTCTCAAGTTTATTTAAAAGCTCTGTTATATCGGTATGATAGTTTTTAGTCGGTACTTTGATATTTTTTAATTCGAAAAGGAACTCTTTCTCGGCTTTTACGGTTTCCTTGCTTAAAATGCTTTGCACATTCTTGGCATCTTCAAGTAACTGTCGATTAAACATGACCTCCATGTTAGCAAGCATAATTACCCCAAAAAGGTCCATTTTAATGCGCTTAAAAGAATTTAGATATTTGCACAAAATATGCTTATCCGCATCGGGCAACGTGACTATCGGAGGTAGAAGAGTGGTCAAAAACCAATATCCATTATTCCAGTCGATTGTAGGCAAACTGTCCGAATTAGTTGGAGCACCGCAAACGTAGCCCTAAAATTAAATAAGAATTTCCATGACTTTCAGCTTAACAAATAAGTTGTAGTTCCTACCAGAAAAACCACAGTTATGATCAAGTAGTAACGCATTCTGCTATGAACAAAATATAACTATAAAATTTATCATGAGCTACTTCGTCTTTTATACATAACGTTCAGAATTTTCTGTATATATTTTTTGCCATGATAATAAAAAGGAGATATTTGTTCTTGGAAAAATGTAAATAATAAGTAACCAGATAAAACGTTGAAGGCGAGTGCCCCAACTATAAGATAATAGCTATCACTACTCTGTTACTTATTTAGGTAATAAAAATAATATAACTACAACATGCACCACAATCTCACTTGGTAAAATTGGTAAAACTATTTAAAAATATTAGCATAAAATTTAAGCGATTAACTTACCCTTTTGGGTAAAAAACCGAATTCTAATAAAATATAACTTATCAGGTACCTGCCTTAACTGTCGTTTCTTTTTATTTTCTGACGTCTCAAAATCTTCAAACATAAAAATTTAAGAAACCGGGTTTATTTAATTTATTAATAAGTAATAATAATTAGAAGTTAGTTATGACGAAAAGCTTGAAATAACAAAACATTGAAAGGGAGAATATTTATAAAGTAATTGTCGTCGTTAGTTGTAAATTGTAAACCGCCGACTTTTCCATTCGCTGTACAGTCGCTCAATTTTATGAAGAGTCGTGCACACCTGTGCATCGCCCATGTCGCAATACTCGTAAAAGAGATCCCTTAACTTGAGCAGGGAGTTTCTGGACAACTGTTTCCACTGCCTCACCGTCTGCTCCTCAGTGGTGACAGGCTTCCAGCTTCGCAGTCGCAGTTCTTTTTTACCACCCTGTAAAAAGGCGCGGTTGCAAATCTTTTCAAGATGCGCCTCAAGGTCCTTGTCCAAAACGCTTATTTTTTCAAGAAGCTCAGAGAGAATCTGCTTGTCGGCTTGGTACAGGGGTTTCATTAGCGTTTGAAAGATGGGTTTGGGAAACTTCATCTTGATTTTGGTCACCCGTCGATGGATCCTTTCCAGCCGACTATCACTGATCTTGACTGCTCCACTGCCTTGACTGGTAGTCTCTTCCTCAGAGCTGGCATATGCTTCATTTTGAAAAAGACCAATCAGTCGCCTAGCACTCTGTAGAATTGCTTCCTGAACTTTTTTCCTTGAAGCTTTGTGTATGCCCTCTGACAACTTTCGCTGTAAAAGACGGTTTTCGTTAGTCAATATTTCTAAAGAAGACTTAGAAGTCTGAGCTCCCGTTAAAAGCCGGACGAATAACCGACGTTGATGCATTTGTTGCTCTTTCTGCCTAACTTGATCTAGGCTAATCTCATGTTCTTTGGTCTGTGGATAACGCTTCCGGCCAGTTTCTGTGCAGTAAGTTAGACCTATTTTACCTCCTAGCTTTTCGTCAGAGGAATCTGACCGAGCTCGAAGGGTTTTCCGCCACTCGGCCAACCGATTGCGAACATAGGTGCCGTAGACTTCCTGCTGCTTGGAGTTTCCATATGGTGTTGGTAATGCGTTCTGGGGCTCCACAAGGTAGACCTTCTTGCGAGGACAGTATTTACCCACTAGAGAGTAGCGAATCCCTGGGTTGTTTTCGACGCTGGAGGAGCTGCGGTGATTGCGACTCTCCCTTTGAAGATCTGCTGCCTCAGTTTCCTCTTCACTGCCCATAAAGCGAGCCCATCGTTCACTGCGGGTCTTTTGGGACCTTGGATTAAAGTACTCGCAACTTGTTTGTTGACTTTTGGGTTGCTGAACCTGATCTTTGGACCTTTCGCAGTTCTTCAAAAGAAAAGGCCAGTGGTCGTTTACTTTATCAATAGTACTAGGTTCTTTTAGCTTCCTCCTTTTCGGGAAATTATTATGCTCCGCCATGCTGTGTGATATTTCCAAGTATTCTGTTTCATCGCTTAGCCGCTCTCCACCGTCCAAACGCAGCTCCCTCAGAGCACGACGGTGCTCAAGGACCTCCTTGTTGAGCCTGTCATTCTTTTCTTGTAGCTCCTTTAACCGGGCTCGTTCATCCTGGTACTGATCCCACTCTGGCTCCACCTCAGTCCTTTGACAATTATGATCGGCCTGGTTCAGGAAATTGGGGCGATCTTGGCGAAGTGTATCCGTGCTAGTTGTACACTGCTTATTTATGTCTCCCGGAGGTTCTTCGCCAACCGTTTCCTCTGTCTGCTCATGGGCGTTTCTATTATTCGCAGTTTTTACCGCCATCAACTGGTTCGTGCTGTCCTCGCGTCTCCGGCCTTCTTGAACCGCCTGATCCTCAATCTTTTGTCTTTCTGTTTTCCTTGCTTTGTCTAACTCTTCAAGCTCTTGGTCTTTTTTAAGTCTCGTTTCTTCGGATTGCTCGTCACGTTGATAAAGTTCCAGACGCCTCTCTATTCTTTCACGTTGCTCCTGCAGATCCTTTGCGATCTCTCTCGTCTCACGTTGGAGCTGGAGATCTCTCTCCCGTCTTCCTTTTTGCTGCAGGAATATTTTATCCCCTTCTCTTTCCTCTCGGTTCAGCTGATCTCTGTTAGGGTTGAGCTGCTCGTCTTTTTCATGATAAGTTTTTACTAGTAGTTCGTTTTTTAGTTGGTCAAGTTCTTTTTCCCTGTTTCCTTTTTCAAGAGCTTCCGAAAACTTCATCTCAGTCTCTTTTGTATCTCTTTGCTCCTTGGCTGTGTCCGTTTCAGCTATTCTTTCCATGATTTTTCTGTTCTCAATTTCTTGAATGATATTTGCCTCTCGTTTTTCTCGTTCTTCTTTTTCAAGCTTGTCCTGTAGCTCATACATCAGAAGCCATTTCCTTATCATCTGTTCCCTCTTCAGATCTTCTTCTTTGGCTTCTCTTTCTAACTCATCCCTTTCCCTCTTGCTCTGCTTGAGCTTCTCTAAAAGCTTTTGGTCTCCTAGGAGTTCTTCTTCCTTAGAGATCCTATCGCACTCGTTTTTCTTTCTTTTTTCCATGTCTCGTTTTTCGAGTGCTTTCTGTTCTTCCGCATCTCGGCTTTCTCTCTCTCGCTGCATTACTTCTCGTTCCCTTAATTCGTTTAGTTTCTTTTTGAGCGCCTCAGCCTCTCTTTTTTCTAGTTTAAGTTGTTTGCTTGCTTTTCTTTCAATGTCTATCCTTGCCTTTCGTTCGTTTTCTAGTTTTTCCATAAGTTTTCTTTCAAAATCTTCCCGATCCTTTCTTTCGAGCTCTCGTCCCCAGACTATCATTTTCTGACGTTCCCTTTCCCTCGCTTCTCCTTCGCCCTTTTCTTTCTGACTCCTTTTCCTTAGCATCTTTGATCTCTCTGCGTTTCTCTTCTGTGTCCCGTTCCAGTCGCTTTCTAAGCTGCCGCTCGCGCTCGGCCAGCGCTCTTTTCCGGTGGTATTCCTTAAGCTTCTCGTAAGCCTTAACTTTCTCTTTTACGTTTTCCGCTCTAAGGTTTAATTGCTGTGTACGGCTAGCGGGATCAGCTTCCAGGATCTCACAGCGTTCCCGAAGCATAGCTGTACGGGACACGGGTCTCACATCCTGCTTGACTTCCACCATCGGTGCTCCTTGAGGTGAGGGTGAGGGTGAGGGCGAAGGTGAGGGTGAGGGTGAAGGTGAAGGACAAAGAAGCTGCTCTCGGAAATGAACTTGCTGGTACCCATCCTGCTTCCCTCGCTTTTTATTCACCAGATAGCGCTCGTAGTCGCGTCGCTCCTTTACCTTCAGCTGCTGCTCGCGTAAGCGCCGATCCCGCTGCTGACGTGCCTTCTCCAGTCGCTTGCGTTCCAGCTCCTGCTGCTTGGCCAGCAGAGCCCTCTGGCGATCGCGCTCCTGCTCCCTGAGCTCCCGCTCGACGCGTTCGCGTTCCCGTCGCTGCTGGATCTCCTGCTGCTTGCGCTCACGGTGGCAAAGATCGCGCAGAGCTCGCGGCGAGAGCACTGGTACATCCACCTGTACCCCGACGGTCTTGGCACGTGGCTTTGGCTTGGGCAGTGTGGGTGGTGGCTTCGCTTTGGCACTCGTTGTGGGTGGAAACTCGAAGTCCCACATCTCCTGCTGATCGCGCCGGTACTGATCCTCCAGGTTTTCCAGGTGCTGGACTCTCTGGCGCCACACAAATGGAGCCGTCTTCTTCCTTCCTGTGACCAGGTTACTCCTTGAGGGATTTGGGGCCACTAGTGACGTCGGAGTGGAGCTGCGCAGTAGCTTACGTCCCTCCTCGTCAAGGAGCAGGCGGAGGTCGAGACTGCAGTTGGCGGTGTTGGTGAAGGGCAGCGACAAATGACCCGTTTCGCGCAGCTGGCGCAGCATTTGCTCCAGAAGGTAGTCTCTGGCCCTACCCTCCTCCTTGGCGGTGCGACTGAAGACGTACAGCCATTTGCCGCACAGGTTGAGATCCTCGGGACTGGTCCGGCCGTGGGTTAAGCCGCGTAGGAGCCTTACCTTTTTGTGATAGCTACGCTCCAGGCGGTCCTCTGAAGAGCTCCTTCGTTGGATAATTGACATATTGATCTTGAATTTTTTAGTTGAATTTTTTATGGGTCGAAGGAAAACTAGCTTTCTGATCAGTCTGAAACAAACCTAAAACGGTGTCAATTGTGAAAACATATTTATCCATGCCTGTTAAGCCCCAATTTTTCGCCAGTTTTGTTTAGATAAACTCCAAATGGTTGTGGTTCTAAAAGTGTATTTCCCCTATAGTTACTTTATTTTGCATGCATCCCGGATTTCGTACACGACCATTAAAAACTATGAGTAAACTACAGCAAAAATGATCCAGAAACCTTGTAAAACATTTTATTTAAATTTATTTGTCATTCAGAAGATCAAAATTATTTCTATATCCGGCTCAAAGCCAAGCCAAACTTGGCGTAATAAAACTCCGTGGGGAAATTTAAATTAAAGTTTTATATCAATTACATTTATGCATACATATCAACAATTAAATTAATCCATTTTTACCATTCATGCAGACCTCTAATAGATGACCACTCTAAAGTATATTGTACATATAAATAAGTACTCCCGGTCCAAATATTTCGAATCATGATCAATTTCAAAAATGTATAGGGCGCCAGCACTTTTCACAAAGCTTTCCAGGCACAGCTGATCTTAAAAGCTTTTTTCCACCAGCTGGAGCAGGGCTGTTCTGAAACTAAAAGTTTGTTCTTTCAGTTGTCGGTCCTCGTTTTGCATTTTCAGAGCTCCCCACGATGTCATCTTTCAAGGACAAAGTAATCATTGTGACCGGAGCCAGTTCCGGCATTGGAGCAGGTGCTGCTGTCCACTTGGCCGGCCTCGGAGGGCTCCTGGTCATCGTGGGCCGCAATGTGGAGAAGCTGAAGGAGACAGCCGACAATATTGTGGCAGCAGGAGGAGCTCCCGCCTTGGAGCTGCAAGCCGACATGACCAAGGAGTCGGAGGTGGAACAGATAGTGAGCGCCACACTGGCCAAGCACGGTCGCATCGATGTGCTGGTCAACAATGCGGGCATTCTGGAGACCGGCTCCATTGAGAACACCAGCCTGGAGCAGTTCGATCGCCTTATGAACACCAACGCACGGTCCTTGTACCAACTTACCATGCTGGCCACTCCTGAGCTGGTCAAGACCAAGGGAAACATCGTAAACGTGTCCAGCGTCTGCGGACTTCGTGCGTTCCCCGGTGTCCTGGCCTACAACGTGTCCAAGGCAGCTGTGGATCAGTTTACGGCCTGCGTGGCCCTGGAACTGGCCCCCAAGGGAGTCCGTGTTAATGCTGTAAATCCTGGTGTGATTGTCACCGATATTCACAAGCGCGGCGGCATGGACGAGGAGACGTACGCCAAGTTCCTGGAGCACTGCAAGGTCACCCATGCCCTGGGTCGTCCAGGGGATGTCAAGGAGGTGGCAGCGGCCATTGCCTTCCTGGCCAGCGAAGCTGCCAGCTTCAGCACAGGTGTTAGCCTACCAGTAGATGGAGGTCGTCATGCCATGTGCCCGCGTTAACTTAGGACTAAAAACTTGGAGGCATTTAAAGAAGTCTAATGAATAAATCACACCATTGACTATGATTGTCAGTGATTATTGTAAAATACTTGAATTAAAATATATTAAAAACTTGAATTTCAAAGTTTGATTTATTCTAGGTTGTGTTTATTAACAGTAATTATTAATACCAATAACATACTATTTGTTTATATTTTATGAATGAATATGAAAGATAAGCTGTACTTATATATTTAAAAAGAGATAACTGATATGTTTGTGTTTGAAATAATAGAAGCAACGCGAAGCTTTCCTATCAGCCAAAAAACTTACACAAATAGTACACATACACAAACAACAAAAAATTAACTAAATTAATTTTAATTAACACCGAAAGCACGACTCCAAATATTTTGAATTTCACAACCGACAGAAATAGCTTTGAAAAGTCCACTTTATCGATAGTATAATCGACCAGCACACCGAGAAATTGTTGACTTCTGGAGTCTTCAATGTCACCATCATTATCATTATTACTTTCAGGCAGATCACTTGGAAATATTTCAACATGCCCTGTTTTAAAGATAAAGTTATCATCGTGACGGGTGCCAGTTCGGGAATTGGAGCAGGCACCTCCGTCCTCCTGGCCAAGCTTGGAGGCCTCCTCACCATCGTGGGCCGGAATGGGGACAGGCTCAGGGAAACTGCGGAGCAGATCGTCGCAGCTGGCGGAGCACCTGCCCTACAGGTGGCCGCGGACATGAACAGCGAGTCGGATGTTCAGGGTATCGTATCCGCCACGTTGGCCAAGCACGGACGCATCGACGTGCTGGTGAACAATGCCGGAATCCTGGAACTGGGCTCCATTGAGAACACCAGTCTAGAGCAGTTCGATCGTCTGATGAACACCAATGTGCGCTCTTTGTACCAACTCACCATGCTGGTCACTCCGGAGCTGGTCAAGACCAAGGGAAATATTGTCAACGTTTCCAGTGTCAACGGCATCCGCTCGTTCCCCGGCGTCCTGGCCTACAATGTCTCCAAGGCGGCCGTGGATCAGTTCACCAGATGCGTTGCTCTGGAGCTGGCTCCCAAGGGTGTTCGCGTGAACTCCGTAAATCCCGGCGTGATCATCACCGAACTGCAGCGACGCGGTGGACTAGATGAGCAGGCGTACAGCAAGTTCTTGGAGCGCGCAAAGGTCACCCATGCTCTGGGTCGACCCGGTGAAGTCAAGGAGGTGGCGGCGGCCATTGCCTTCCTGGCCAGCGAGGAGGCCAGCTTCAGCACCGGAATCAGTCTGCCCGTGGACGGAGGTCGCCATGCCATGTGCCCCAGATAAGACCTTAGTTCTCATCTTTTGTAAAGTGGCTTATCCAGAATAAACTTAGATTTGTGTGGCTAGTATTTCAGAATGATAAAAATAAAATATGTAACTAAATACATATTAATGTACCTATTTATTACGTATGTACATACATTAAAAACTAATCTGCGTTCGTTAAAAATTTAGGTTGTTAACGAAATTCTTAAAATACCTCCCAAATTGCAGAAAACCGATTTAGTTTTTGTTTTAGACTAAAGATTTTTAATTTCAAGAGATTGGATAATCGCCTGACTTGACGTGCAACACATAAAAGGGATATGCTTTCGGCAGGACAGGAATGGGTTGGACCAGGCGGCCGGAAGGGCTACCGGGGACACATAACCTGCTTGCCACCGTCTACGGGCAGGGTGACGCCGGTCACGAAGCTGGCTAGTTCGCTGGCCAGAAAACAAATGGCCGCAGCCACCTCAGATGGCTCCCCAATCCTTCCCAGGGCATGGGTCTTTTTGGAGCGCTCCAGAAACTCCTTGTAGCTCTGCTCATCCATGCCGCCGGACCTTTGCAGATTGGTGCGAATCACCCCCGGATTAACTGCGTTCACCCGGACACCCTGGGGACCCAGATCCAGCGACAAGGATCGGGTGAACTGATCCACTGCCGCCTTGGACATGTTGTAGGCCACGAGATCGGGGAAGGCGCGCAGCCCACACACGCTGGACACGTTGACGATGTTGCCCTTGCACTTGAGTAGCTGGGGAAGCAGCAACTTGGTCAGGTAGAACACCGATCTCACATTGGCCTCCATCACCTGGGTGAAGCAGGCCAGTTCCGTGCTTTGAAGTGTACCCAGTGGGCATGATGCCCAGCCCCATTCACCAGGACATCCAGTTTAGCGTCATAGCGCTCCATGGCCTTCTTCGCAATGCACTCGATCTCGGCCGGCTTGAGCAGATCCCCGGCTATGCCATACGGCTCAGGGCCCGTCTTCATGCACTTCTTCATCAGGCACATGAGGCCCTCCTCGTCGCGATCCACCAGCGCCAGGCAAGCGCCCAGCTTGGAGAACATCTCCGCCGTGGCGGCCCCGATCCCTGAGGCTGCGCCCGTGATCACCACCACCTTCCCGGCGAAGTCCAGACCCGCCTTGCCCTTGCTGCCCATTGAACCGAAGCTCTCTAATTTGAGGTGAAAAATTTGGCCTGTGTAAGTGAATTTACGGGAAAATCAAACTAGATCTGCTTGGGGATCATTAGGTTGCTATCTCAAATGCGAGTCATTAAATGTTTGTGTGTTGGTTTTAAATAATAAATTAAATAAATAAGCAACTTAAGACTATTAAATTATATTCCTTTAAGTCTACTTCGCAAAGGTAAACTCAAAGAACTATACAAATTTAATAATAAATTGGCAAACAAATGGCAGTTAATAATATTTTGTTACATGATAAGTCCTCAACAGATTTTATGTACAAAACAATGAGAATTTCAGAACAACAATTGAAAACAGTGTTATAAATGCATTTACACATGGTTATATACAAATAGGGAATTCCCTATTCTCACTGGATTTAGCGTGGGCACATGGCATGACGACCTCCATCCACTGGTAGGCTGACACCAGTGCTGAAGCTGGCCTCATCGCTGGCCAGGAATGCAATGGCCGCAGCCACCTCCTCGACATCTCCTGGACGACCCAGGGCATGGGTGGTCCTCGAGTGCTCCAGGAACTTCTTGTACGTCTCCGGATCCATGCCGCCGCGAGAGTGCAGATTGGTCACTGTCACGCCGGGATTCACACAGTTCACGCGCACACCCTTGGAGGCCAGCTCCAGGGCCACACACCTGGTGAGCTGGTCCACACCCATTTTGGAGATGTTGTAGGCCAGGACGCCGGGAAAGGAGCGGATACCGTTGACACTGGACACGTTCACGATGTTGCCCTTGGTCTTCACCAGCTCTGGAGTGGCCAGCATGGTCAGGTGGTAGATGGCTCTCAAGTTGGTGTTCATCACGCGATCGTACTGCTCCAGACTGGTGTTCTCGATGGTGCCCGTCTCCAGGATTCCAGCGTTGTTGACTAGCACGTCCAGTTTGCCGTACTTCCCGAGGGTCTCCTTCCAGATCCTCTCCGTGTCCGCCTCCTGGGCGACGTCACCCACCACCAGAGCTGGCGGGGATTGGCCCACCTTGCGGCACTCTTCGGCCACCTTCTTGAGATTCTCCACATTGCGTCCGTTGAGCGCCAGGCAGGCTCCATACTTGGCGAACTTCACGGCTGTGGCAGCTCCGATTCCGGAGCTTGCTCCCGTAATTAGAACGACTTTGCCGGCGAAATTCATGATCCCAGAATTATGTAAGGGGATCTCAAGCCCAGTTGACTTTAGTAGGGGTATTCAGGCATAACAAACCCAACACAACAAATTGATTAGAAAATAATTTTGCGGAAACTAAATAACTAAGTAATTTTTTTTTTCGAAAAATTGAAATAAGTTAAACAGGTTTTTAATGTTGTATACATTTTTTAAAATAATTTTTCGAATTAATTTATTTTCCTTTTACCCTGCAAGCATTTTCTATTGCGAATACACTTCTGCGTGACTTCTAGAAGTGCTCGTCCGTAACTGTGACACACATGTGGTAATTGTGGTATTTTTGAAGGATGTCAGGAAAGTGCATTCGCTAAGCGACAGTTGGTATATTTTTAGCGGTCCACCACGGTCTCACTGTGCTGATCATGTAAACATAGCAACAAAATGCGATTTTTAAGAAATTACCAAATATTTGCCCATCAAACGCGCAACTCCTCCTCGCAGGCTGGCCGCCGGCGAGTGGTGATCACGGGAAGCGGAGCAGTCACTCCGCTGGGCAACAATGTGGCGGATTCCTGGCGACGCGTTTTGGCCGGCGAGTCGGCAATCTCGCAGCTGGGGCCGGAGTTTAAGGGACTGCCCTGTCAGGTGGCAGCTCAAATTCCGAGGGATAGCCTGCAGCTGGATAAGCGCCTGACCAAGTCGGACATCAAGCTGATGAGCCCCGCCACTCAGCTGGCTGTCCTGGCTGCGGAGGAGGCCCTAGCCACCGGGAAACTTAACCCCAAGGACTTGACCGAGGAGCAGCGGGAGCGATTCGGAGTGTGCGTGGGCATGGGCATGTTTGACCTGTCCGAGGTCTATGGAGCCTGGAACCAGCTGCAACGTGGCTACAACAGGGTTAGCCCCTTCTTTGTACCAAGACTCCTGCCAAACATGGCGTGTGGTCACATCAGTATGAGGCACGGTCTGAGAGGACCTAACCACTCGGTGTCCACGGCCTGTGCCACGGGTGCACATGCTCTGGGCGATGCCATGCGTTTTATTCGCAACGGAGATGCAGATGTGATGCTGGCGGGAAGTGGCGAAGCCTGCATAGATCCTCTGGCCATTGCTGGCTTCTGCAGACTGCGGGCCCTGAGCACAGCCTTCAACGACAATCCAGCGGTGGCCTCACGACCCTTTGACAAAGCCCGCGATGGCTTTGTGATGGGCGAGGGAGCAGCCCTCCTTTTGCTGGAGGAGCTGGAGCATGCCCGCGCCCGAGGAGCTCCCATCTTAGCTGAAATACTGGGCTACGGCTTGTCCGGCGATGCCTACCACATAACCTCGCCCAGCGAAGACGGCACCGGAGCTACGCTGGCCATGAAGCGGGCCATACAGGATGCTGGAGTTACCCCGGATCAGATCACCTATGTTAATGCTCATGCTACCTCCACGCCCACTGGGGATCGCATTGAGTCGCACGCGATAGGACGTGTTTTTGGCAAGCACACTCCTCAGGTGAGGGTCTCCTCCACCAAGGGGGCCCATGGACATCTGCTGGGCTCCTCCGGCAACCTGGAAGCCCTCTTCGTGGTGCACGCCTGTGCGGAGAACAAGCTGCCGCCCTCCATCAACATAGAGCAGCTCGATGTCGACGTCAATGTGGTCAGGGAGACAACCGAGTGGTCACCAGACCAAACACGACGCGTCGCCCTCAAGAATTCCTTTGGTTTCGGTGGAACTAATGCCTCCCTCTGCATCGCCAGCTATGACGATTAGTAAAAAATTGTTAACTATTTTTAACAGAAAGCACGTTAATAAAGTCCTCAAATGTTTGAATATTTTTAGGAAAAATGTTTAGTTTTAAAACTTTATTTGGAAAACTTTTTTCGGTTGCCTGTCACGCTGTCACGTCGTCGTCTTGCTCTGTAAAAATGTTTATGCGTACTGTTATTATCCAATGCGCAATGTATGTATGTACTGTTATATTGTATATCTGTATATAATATATATATAGGTATATAATTATGTATATAGCTCTGTTTGATTTGCTTCTGTTGCTTGTCTCTCTGTTTTTTATTGCTGTTTTCGCTGCTTGAATTCACCGGCTCATTGTTACTAAAATTGTTTAAAGTACGGATGTTTGTGGAAAAAAAATAAGAACAAATAAACAGCATTCGCGCAGTTTTAGCTGTGGTCATTGGCCTGTACTTGACATTAGTTGTAGCTTTCGATCCGTTCTATTCACTTAACTATCCGTTTTAATCTGAAGTGTTTTTATTTTACAAAATTGCTTAGGTCGTAAGTTAAAAGTATGTTTGCTTACAATCGAAACTTTTATAATCATTTAAATTTATTGGTTTTCAGTTAATGTTCTGCTGGTTTCCGCTTGCCCTGCCCTACCTCTAGACATTCTTTGTTTTCTTTGACGCTGTCATTGTGTATTCATACATGGTTAAATGTATTAGCGGCTTAGATTCTTACTAATTTATATGCGTAAATAATATGCTATAAGTGGGTTGTGTGTAGGCGTGTGTGTGATAGCTCTGAAGTGACCGAACTTTCGTTTGTTTATTATTCGAATTTTAACGTTTTTGCTTTTTCTGTACAATTGATTTTTGAATTTTTTTTGTTATTAGTTACAGCATAAATTGTTGTTTTATTTAATTTAATTTTGCACGTCACATTTAATAACAGTGTTAAAAATTTAAAGCATTTAAACAATTCCAAATATATCCTTCGGCTTTTTATATGCATATAATTAAAATCTGGACTGAAACATATTTAAAACTTATGGAGGCCTTTCAATTTCATAATTACGTATCTGGTTCTTAATTAGGATTAGGCTTAGGAAAATAAGTGTGGAACTTTGGAGCGCGGTTCAAAAGTGCTCGAGAACTCACATACACATATGTATATTTAAAGAAAGCATTGCAAATGCGTTGTGTACTAAACCAAAATGTAACGAACTTTTGAGTTTCATGCTTTGAAGCCTAGTCTTCCAAAGCGAAAGTGCAGTCAGTATGTGTTTTTGCGTTCGGGGTGTTGAGATTTTAAATTTAAAAAAAATATATAAAATATTTATAAGTATGTTGTTGTTTTTTTCGTTCTGTTTACTGTTACTACAGACCTTAACACTTATTATCTTACTATTGTTTTTTAAAAAGACATCTATTTAAACGCTAATAAAGTTGTTTTGTGGTTGCTATTGGTTGCTGTTGTCATACAGTGATGCTGTAACTACACTGATCCTAAGTCGAATGCCTGTCTATGCTCTTATGCTGCGGGGGTATGTACATGGCAAGCCCATTAAACCAGAGAATGCTCACTAGTTAAGCAGCGCATCCATGGTGTATGGAAATGGAGGATGTTGCTGCTCGAATCTGTTTGCTGAAGACGATAACAACTTGGTTGCCGATGCTGCTACTGCAGCAGATGTTGCTAATTTGTTTGCCGGCGACGGTCAGTCCAGTATGACGATTTGTGATTCGATGGGCCTGCTACTCGGCTCGGGCGCCGCAGGCTTGATAGGCAGTGTGCGCCAAGGTTTGCGCGCCGCACGGCGCAGATCTACGGCAGAGAGTATTTTTCGCGTTTTTCTGCAATATCCATTTTTTTATTAACTTTGTTATTTAGAAAACTGAAGTATAAAATATATTTTTAACTTTTCAAAATAACAAAACAAAAATACTGTTATTACGCAGAAAATATTATTACTTACTTGTGTGTATCGTTGGCCCTAAAGTAAACATCGTCCGGTGCATCCATCCAACTGATAACCTGCTTGCGTCCGTTGCCACCACGGGCCATCTGCGCAATCTTTTGTTTACCATTGAGCTGTAGGACAAAAATAAAAGAATTAGATAATTTACAACAAGATAAAATCAGGGTATTACATGATGCCTGGAGAGGGGCTGTCCAGATGCAGCCATCATAGCCGCAAACTGTTCAGGACTGGGACAATGCGAGGGCATGGGATCCTTGTTAGGGCGCTTGGCAGGAGGTACGCTGGGAACTATAGTAACTGCAAGAAGAAGACCTCAATGAATTAGACAGAACAACATTTTTTCAAAACCAAAAAAATATATATTTGTACTTTAGTTACTTAGTAAACATCAAATTAATCATTTATTTCCGACTTAGTATAATGATTAACACCCACCTTCTGTGCCATTCAACTGCTGCTCCTCGTGCGCCCGCTTCCGTATCGTCGACGTGGCTTGCGTTGGAATTATGGTTATCTCCTTGTCAACCGGCACGGCAACAACATCGGGGGACTTGTTGGGCACTCGGTCGTACAACAAGCTACCGTCAGGACCTTTCGGGGGTTTGGGGAACGAGACGACTGCTGGCAGCGGCATTTTGTCCTTGGGCGTCAGTATGAGCCATTCGTGGGGTCCGCTGCCCGGCGCACCCAAACGATTGGCAATCTTTGTTACACTGCCCCGGTCCTTGGGATTTATTAAGAGCAGCTTCTTGATCTCCGCCTGCGATTTGCCACTAATACGATTCGTAACTGAAAGAACAAAACACAGTTTGGTTAGATATGACATATCGAAGGTGTGGGATCTCGTTGGACTCACATTCTTGTTTCACCAGCAGGGCGTTGATGGCGTACGCACTCTGCCGCGCCGCCTTCTTCGGCTTAACAATGCTACGGCAGATGGCACGTGCCACCCGGGTCATGGGATTGGTGTGCAAGTAGAAGGCAGTGCGCGTCTTCATAATGGGCCGCGGCGATCCGGAGCTGATGGCTATGCCGTGCGCTTGCGCATAGTGGCGGGCCAGGTGGGTCTTCAGCTTGAACTCCTTGCCGCAATTGACAATAGAACATCTGACAGAAAGGAAAACAATCGTACACAATCAAAACGCGTTTAAAAACAAATAAAAAAAAGCAAAGATTTCTGGTGTAAGTTAGGAATTGGACTGAAGTCAAGCCATTTCTCAATTTAATTTTAATTATAATTATACAGTTTTTTTCAAGTAAATATGTAAATAAACTGAATAAAATTATCTAAACTTTTCATTAATTTTTTTATGTTGAATAAATGTCTTTATTTTCTTGTATTTTAGGGTAATTAGTAATTTAAAAATAAAGTCTGTAAAAAAAATATTTATTACAAAAGAACAATTTTTATATGTAATATTTCAACAAGAAGCGGAAAATTCGGCTATCTTCAGGTCTATTATTTTTCAGAGTGCACCTACCTGTGCAACTGACGATTGGTTAGATCACTGATTTTGTCGTCGTCGTTAAGGTCAACCACTGCCGTGGGCGTCGTGGCTGGTCCTGCTCCCGCTGACGTGGCCGTTGGCGTCGTCGCTGCCGCTGATGCTTTCTTCTTGGCCTCGTTATCGCCGCCATCGATCTTAGTCGCCGACTTCATACTGCCGTATCTCCGCCAGTACTCCCAGCAGCTCTGGCACAGGCGACACGTACTATGTCCGCTGTTGACCGAGTTCCACTGCGGAGAAATTCGGAATTAGGAAAAGTCAGGTTATTTCAATCAACTGCTGTACCTGTGATGATTTAGTTGCTCCGCACGATTCGCAGGGCTTGCCATTGTTGGAGAGATCGGTGCTCCCGTTGGTGGTGCCATTGTAAATTCCTCCGCTCGCCTTCACGGCTGCCCCGTTGCCCTTGCCATTGTTGTTGTATTGCGGTATGTAGACCTGCTTGAGCTTCAGCTCCGCCTCAACAGCCTTCACGCGCTTCTGTTGCACATAGCGATCGGTGGTCTTCCACATGTAGTAGTACTCAATGATTTGTTTTAGCGTTTTCCAAGGCAGCTGTATGAACAACGTTTACAATTAGGTTATTTAAAGTAATCCTTGATCTGTTTTTCTGTCTTTATTAAGGCAGGTTCTCACCTTGTGGTTGGAAAAAAATTGTTTTTTTTTTTTTTTTAAAAAAAAAAAAAAAAAAAAAAAAAAAAAAAAATATTAAAAATTAAATTTAAAATTAATATTTTTAAATAATAAAAGATAAAAAAATAAAATTTACCCTACCCCCCCCCCCAAAAAAAAAAAAAAAAAAAAAAAAATAAAAAAAAAAATAAAAAATAAGAAAAAAAAAGAAAGAAAAAAAAGAAAAAAAAAAAAAAAAAAAAAAAATTATTTTTTATAATATAAAAAAAAAAAAAAAAAAAAAAAAAAAAAAAAAAAAAAAAAAAAAAAAAAAAAAAAAAAAAAAAAAAAAAAAAAAAAAAAAAAAAAAAAAAAAAAAATTAAAAAAAAAAAAAAAATTAATAATTTTTTTTTTTTTTTAATTTAAAATAAAAAAAAAAAAAAAAAAAAAAAAAAAAAAAAAATATTTTTTTTTTTTTTTTTTTATTAAAAATAATATTTAAAAAAAAAATAAAAAAAAAAAAAAAAAAATAAAAAAATTTACTCTCTCCCCCCCCCCAATTTTTAATTTTTTAAAAAAAAAAAATTTAAAAAAAAAAAATTTTTTTTAATTTTATAAATTATAAATTTTAAAAATTAAAAATTTTAAAAAAAAAAAAAAAAAAAAAAAAAATTTTAAAAAAAAAAAAAAAAATTAAATTAAATAATTAAATTCATTAAATAAATAATAAGGTTTTTTAATATTAGGAAACAATTTTTTTACAATTTTTTCTGTACTTCCTAATACAAAAAATATACAAAAAAACCCCTTTACTTACAAAATCTTGTCGAATGTCGTTGAAGTCTTTGCCGTATTTGTCCAGCGCCTCCTCGAAGAGATTAGCCTCCGATGCGCTCCAGTCCTCGATTTCATCGCGACAGAGCACTGGACCAGTGGAAGGAACTAGCGAGGACATGGACTCCTCGATCGAGTACTCGTGCTTGTGCAGAATGTTCATTGCGTGAAACTTAAAGAGATCACCAAAATTAGTGTCCGACTTAACAAGGACTATGGTGGGATAGCCACTCACCAGGGTGATGTCTCTGCTGGCCGCTGCGGCGGACATGTGTAGCGAGGGCTGCTTTACCGAACTGCTGCAGTCGAGGGCGCGGGCGAACGTGCCGATGGAGCGCGAGACGACGAGGAACTGGTCAATCTTGCGGTCGGTCAGACTGTGCTCCGGTGTCCACACCAGCGATTCCAGCTCCTCCAGTTTGCGCTCGTCCGTGGCGGTGTCCTTAAGCTTGGCGGGTATATCACACTGATAGCGACTGCCGACCCGAATCTCGCCCTTGTCGGCAAGTAGCGTCTTTTGATTCGGATCAAACACCAAACAGTAAAAGAACGTGTCCTGTAGTAAGAGAAAACCATTACTAAGGTTCTACTATGACTTGATTAAAAAATAGGAAAGCAAACTGCGAACCACTAACTAATTTTATGAAAGACTAGTTTGCTTTAGTCAAGCCCTCTTCCCGACTATTAAAATAAAATCACTGTTAAAACCAACTCCACTGTTACTAGCATTATATTCATTACTTTTTTTTACCAAACTGTTTACTTCCAAACAACCGCCAGCCTGAGGCTACTACCAACTCACGTCTTTATTGAGATAGCTCTGCAAGGACTCCGTCTCGTTGAGCAGCGTCACCGAGCACTTGCCTCGGATCTGTGTGGCGGGTATCGACTCGACTTGGCGTGACAGGAAGAGCTCGCGGTGCTTGATTTGGTAGCGCTGCTTGCTGGTCAGCGTCTCGCCTTTTTCCGCATCGCCACCTGATCCACCGCCGCCACTTCCTGCCCCTCCTCCACTGGCGGTGCTGCTGCTGTTGCTGTTGTTTGTGGTGCTGTTGGTGCCGGAATTGCCGGTCGCTGAGCCCGCACCGCCGGACGCTTGCGTCGGACTGGTTCGCTCCTCATCGAGGGCAGCTAAAATGGAAAAAAACCAAATCAATGAGTATATCAATCATGTTAAAATGGCCAATCCATTCTGGGCTTCCAAGTTTAAATTTATTTTCTCAACATTACAAATACTAATTTAAAACATATCCATTGTCTTAAAATTATATTTTTAAATTGTGACTAGTGCAGAAACTAATAATAAGAAATATATATTAGTAGAAACACAAACCCGTGTTAGAAGTTGTAATTTTTTGTTCTTAACTAATTCTGTATAAGGTACCTATTCCAAATCAAAACACTTGCAATTTATAAATGTTAATATTTGTGCCTGACAGGATAACGAATATGTTGCCCGAAAATTTAATTGGTAAACCATCAGATTTTTACTCTAATAATTAGACTTTTAAATTATTCATAATTAATTTTTTGTTGTAATTAGAAACCAGAATAGGGCTGTAGAAAACCATAACCAGCTAAGATACACAGATAAAACAGAAATTACAAAGCAAGCAATACTTATTTTAAATTAAAAGGGTGAGGAGTATGGAGTACTGAAAGGATCAATCTATTGAGTTTGAGCTACGGGTCTACAGAAGTTGCAAATAGCATTGGAAAAATCAGCTGAAGGTGGTACCTATTGAGGGATCGAGCACAGCCTGCGCCGCCTGCTCCTCGCCGACGGGTGTGCGAAGCCAGGTCTTCTTTAGTTTGGTCGCCAGCGGTGAGTCCTCGGCGGTGGCAACTGATATGATGCGTTATTTTAAGTTTTTCGTAGGGTTCGTATTATGATTTGGTGCGTTTGGGGAAATACGTTTATTTACAATGTTCATGTACACAAGCAAAAAAGGTAATTTAAAATAATAAGTAAATAACACAGCTCAATGTAAGGTCAGGTACAAAAGCAATTTGCTAAGAGTTGTTGTCGTTGGCAAGAAGTACTCAAAGATATAGAGGGGGAGCAGCCGCACAGCAAATAGAAAACGTTTTAAAGTATTCGCGATGTCAGCGACAGCGGAATAAAAATGTGAGGGGAGGGACTTTGAGGGTCCTGTTATAGAAGCTGAACAGCCACAGCACAATTTTATTTAAAACACCAACATTTTAACTAAAATTTTAAAGTGTGCAACTATGTCCTCATTTGATATTTCTTAAAAAATTACTGATTAAGGTAAAGACAACAAAACTTGTGTTTGCTTTTAAAAATAAACTATTGTTTAGATCTGGTCTTCTCGGATTTAAACTCATTCAAACATTAACGTTTAATTGCTTTTCATGAACTTAGCCTTATATAAAAATTCATTGGGTACCAGTGGATTTAAATGCGCTCAAGCTTATCAGTGCATTCAAAATATACACAAAATATTCATACACATTCAGGCTCATGTCAACACTTTGAGTGGTATTTGGGTGTGGTTTGGAATTGTTTATTTTTTATAAATAATAACCCAATATTATCCTTGAACACAAGAATGCTTTATTAAAAACTCAGAAAATGTGCGGCTCTTTCATAATGTTATCTAAAAATGGAACGATTCGTAGAACTTGTGGGTAGCTTCAGACTACTGTTGCAGTCAGGATTTTCCTGGAAGTTTGCTGGGGCTGATTAAAAAATATACGTTTCACATTTCGCAAGGGGTGGCGGAGGTAGAGGGTGAGGAAGCTGGGCAGGACAGCTCAACCCCCCGGAGGAACAAGGGGCGTGGGTGCATCGCCAGAGTCACAGAAAAGAGCCGAGGCAGCGTAGGTGTTTTTGTGTATTTGTATTTTGTGTTTGTTCGGAAGACGAAGTGGCAGAGGGTTGAGACTTGGGCGTGGGTTATTTGGTGGCCATAGATAGGACACAAAAGTGGGATGGCGGGCCGCAGTGAGATTTGTTTGCCTTTTGGGCATTTCTGTTTGTTGGATACCCTGACCGTTGGACCCCATGAAAAGTTCAAGGCCTACTATTGACAGTGTGATTAGCACCTAGGCTTAACTTACTACCTGGCTGAGGTAGGTAAAGCAATGCTTCAGGCGAACAGAAATAACTTAACTTCTTTACTTTTTAAACAATACTTTTGATAAGGAAACTTTTAAAACTACATTATTAAAGAATATCACGTTCGGAAATTTAACAGATTATGGTAAACATTAAAATATATGTTTTATTAAAAATATTAAAAATCACAAAAAACAAATTTTTCAAAGATTTTACTTTAAAAAATAATTAATAAAAGTGTTGTTTTAAATTTATTTTTTTATTTAATTAAAGTATTCAAGAAAGAAACAATCATATTTTATGTTTTATGCTTGCTTTAAACAACCTTTTTAAAATTATAAAAACTAAATTTCTAAAGAGTATTCGCGCTTCGACTTATGAAAAATACTTTTCGGCGACAGTTTCTCGACAGCCCGAGTTTCGGGGTTGAAACTGAGGCACACTTGTGCTTCAAATTTAGACTTTTTGCGCTAATTTTTAATGCCTGATTAGCAAGTGGCCTGCGAAAAGGCGGCGCACGCATTCGAAAAACTCGCTCGTGAAGAGGACAAAAAAATACAATTATTACAAAAAAAAAAAGGAATGGAATGACAGCGGTCCGATGATGGTAAGGCCAAAAGGGGTTGCGTTAATGGGCTCCGTTGGCGCATGTCGGGGGGTTGGGCTTGAGGTTGGGGGTGGGAGGTCAGCTCCACGGAAAACGCATTTTCGTTGGGGTCACGTATTGAATTCGAGTGGGTGGCCAAAGCCAAAAACTCAACCCAATCGGGCATGCTTTTTTGTATTTTTTGGAAGGGAGATAGGGAGGGAAAGTGGGTGGGGGTGAAGGCGTTGTGTGTATGTATACACGAATGCAAAGCGCGCCTCTCTGCGTGTGCCACATTGCTATAGCTCCACACCCTACTCCACTGCCCCCAATCCCCCCTAGATCCCAACTTCTGACTTGAACATTTTCGTGCACACACAGCATTACAGTGTCAGGGGGTTTGGGTGTGTGTGGCAGCTTTTCAGAGGTAGACAGCCAGTCTACCTACAGCCGAACCAAGAGTATCACATTCACATTGACGCCGGCGCCGCCTAGCAGCAACCGAAAACAGCAACAACCACATCATGGGGTACAGTGCAGCTCAGCTCATTACAGTCAAACACCATTAAATCAGAATTCCCTTATGACTTTAAATCTATAGATAAGGGTGAACAAAATAGTTTGTTCCTGGTGTGTTTTGTATATTACATTTTTAAATCAATTAAAACAATTTTAGAAGGAATTTTCAAAAACCTATAGCATTAGTTACATTGTAAAAAATTAACAAAATGTATATGATCAGAAAAAGGGTTAGGTATGACAAGTCATCATGTGATTTAACAACCACAACTCATTATTCTTTGATGTAGTACTAAAAAAAATGTATATTCTTTTAATTTAATTTTTTTTTAATTTATAAATTACCAAATTGGGTTCAAAAAATAAAAAAAAGACCCCGAAACAACCTAGGTTCTGTATGCGATAGGTGCTCATGGTTCGAGCTGTGGAGGTTCCACTGCCTGTTTATGTGGATGGGACGAATGCTGGACGAAATCCGTTTTCGCTCCGCCTTTACAGTTGTTGTCATTGCGGTTCTTGTTGCTCTGGATGTTTGACTAGGGTTGGAGGGTGGTTGGTTGGTTTGGTGGTCTAATGGGTTGGGAAGCTTGGTTTTTCACATGTCTTGACACATTGCACACGGTTCTACCTTCAGTGTTTTTTTTTTGTGTGTTTTGTGGTGGAAATGTGCTTAGCAGATCTGCGCGTCAGGTTTTAACTTTTAACTTGTTTGAAGGCCACGACAACGACTCTTAGCAACATAACCTCACTTTGTTGCCAAAAAGTATATACTTAGGGGTAAAAAAAAAACGAAAAACACAAAGGAGGTTGCGGGGGGGCTATACTCACGTTGATGTTTGTCGGCAAGTTGCACGAGCGGATTGGGCAGATCCCGGCGACGGTAGAAGCACATGACCTTCGCCTCCACATTGCCGGTTTGGTTCTTATTCAGCTCCTCGATGCGTCGTATTAAGTAGGGACTGTTCTGCGTTGTCTCAACGTAAACGTAGTCTGAAAAATTGAGAATTTAAGATGGGGTGTATGGTGCAACTGAGAGGGGAACTCCATTCATACGTCACAGGTAAACGCACACACACACACACAAAGGCCGCTTAATTACGGTCACCAACACTAGCAAAAGCTCAATTAAATACAAAAGTGGGTATCCATCCATCCATCTACAACAACTGCAGCGGAACCTGTCGTTGACCATTGCACCAAGATGAAAAAAAAGTATGTGTATATATCGTGTGCATTTCTGTTACATTTTGGGATGCAGAAAGATATATAGATAGGTGGATAGAGAGAGAGATGAAAAAGAAAGTGTGGAGGCAGCGAGAAAGCATAGTCAAAGGTGTTTGTCTGTGTGCGTGGCCATTAAAAATGGCAAACAAAAAGCGCTGATGGAGACGAAAAATTCTCAGCCATAAATGTGGATAATCTACCGAGTACATGCGCCCATTAATATTTATTTTGATTCTTTTAATTAAACGTTTGTTTATTTGAGTTCATTTGCATTTCGAAAGAGCACACACACCAGCGCACATGAAAAGCAGGTGAAGACAACACAATAACGTCATCGCTTGAGAGCGAGCGAGATGGCAGACAAAAAGTGCGTAAGAACCAGAATTTGTTAAAGGGTGATGCAAATGGGGGGGAAAGATGCTCAAAAGCTCATTAGCATAAGAAAACACAACAAAGCGGGTGGGCTCACTCAAAAACGAGATACACTTTTGGACACACACACACACACACGCTGGAGATCACAATTCGGCAAATGCAAATGCAATTTCTTTTCCCAGCCCTAGAATACACACTAACACACACAAGCAGGGCAAAAGCTAAGTCTTATCGGTTGGAACACGTTGGAAACACTTGCTGCAGCTGCGACACCTAGCAAAACCCCCTCCCCCCGATGATGGTGTAAAAAAAATGTTATAGAAAAGCAGCTACGCTGCAAAAGTTTCCCTTCTTCCGGCAGAATTTTCAAGAGCCGTGTGATAACACACACACTCACGACATGTGTGTGAGGGACTCCCCCACTCTCAAGGGTTTTCGGCAATTAAAATGCACTTTCATTATTTCTTGAGAGTCTCCTCAGACACAACACACACGCACACACGCAGGACACACACTCTAGCACACACACGCACACTGCGAGACGGCGGCGCCGATAACGAAAGATGATAGAAAAGCGAGTACGGGAAAATTTTTCTCACCTCCGACTCGATACATATTTGTGGCCATTTTCACTACGCTTCCGCACCAAAACTGTCACATGTAAAACACTCAGCACACGCTTAGCACTGTTTTTCAATAGTTCTGTTTCAAATTAGCGCACATTTATTAGCATAAAAGTCGAGTTGTTATGATTGCATTTTTCACATAAGAAGACGCGTTTTTTTCGTCGCCATCTTAGAAACAACTCAACTCTAAAAAATACACGCACACACACACAACGCCGAGTAAACAGCTGCACCAGGGCTGCATTCGACAAAGCGGTAATTGGCTATCGATGGATCGATAAGCCTGATTAAATCTTAAAAAATATTTAAGTTTTAAGTTAAAATTACATCTAAACAGAAGGAAGAGTTCAAACCAAAACGAGTATCTCAAGGTATTTTTTTGTTGAATAGTTTTTTATATATTTATTTTTGGTTTAGAAATGTGTTTATATAAGTTATGTTTAAAGAAAATAATATTTTTTTTAAATTACCTATGTACTTACTATTTACAAGAAAACTCTGTACTCTACTCTGAAGTTCATCAACTATGAAATTGTTAACTTTAATGTTTAATCATAAAATTTCCGTTACACCAGTCCCATGCGATAGTATCGCTAAGAAGCTATCTTCACTGACCTGCTACGTTTACAACCAAAATTCTTTTATACAAGTTTTCTACAGCTTGAACGTTAATATAATTTGTAGTTCAAGTGATTCCGTGTTGTTTGTTGGACAAGAGGGTTCATTTAGCGAATTTGTTTTGTTTTGCGTGAGTACCTGGGCCGTCGTTAGCACGAAAAGGTGTCACGACTAGCTGTCAAATCCGTGACGTGGCCTGGCCAACCGATTTTTCCAATTGGCAGAGGACTCACCTTGGGTTTTCCCTTTTAAATAGTATATTTAAGTGTTGCGGCGATGACCACCTACGAGGAGTTCATCCAGCAGAACGAGGACCGCGACGGAGTGCGTCTGACGTGGAATGTGTGGCCCTCGAGTCGCATCGACGCCAGTCGCCTGGTGGTGCCTCTCGCCTGTCTTTATCAGCCGCTGAAGGAGCGGCCCGACCTACCACCCATCCAATATGAGCCGGTCCTATGCACCCGGAACAATTGCAGGGCCATCTTGAATCCGCTGTGCCAGGTGGACTACCGTGCCAAGTTGTGGGTGTGCAATTTCTGTTTCCAGCGGAATCCGGTGAGTAATAGCGATCTTTAGACCCCCTCTTCGAAAATCAACACAGCCTGCTTTTCACTTTACAGTTCCCCCCTCAATATGCGGCCATATCCGAGCAGCACCAGCCTGCGGAGCTGATTCCGGGGTTCAGTACCATTGAGTACACCATTACCCGGGCTCCCACCATGCCGCCAGTTTTTATTTTCCTGGTGGACACCTGCATGGACGAGGAGGAGTTGGATGCGCTGAAGGACTCGTTGCAAATGTCGCTGAGTCTGCTGCCGCCCAACGCTCTCGTGGGTCTGATAACCTTCGGCAAAATGATACAGGTGCACGAGCTGGGCGCCGAGGGCTGCTCCAAGAGCTACGTGTTCCGGGGCACCAAGGATCTGACCGCCAAGCAGGTGCAGGATATGCTGGGGATCGGGCGCGGAGCGGCTCCGGGGCCGCAGCAACAACAGCAGCTGCCTGGTCAGCCGGCTGGAGCGGCGGCCCCAGTGCCGCCCGCCCATCGCTTCCTGCAGCCGATCGGCCAGTGCGACGCGGCGCTGGGCGATCTGCTCAGCGAGCTGCAGCGGGACCCCTGGCCGGTGCCGCAGGGCAAGCGCTACCTGCGCTCCACGGGCGCCGCACTGTCGATTGCGGTGGGCCTGCTGGAGTGCACCTACCCTAACACGGGTGGACGCGTCATGACTTTCGTGGGTGGACCTTGCTCCCAGGGCCCCGGCCAGGTGGTCGACGACGAGCTGAAGCACCCGATCCGCTCGCATCACGACATCCACAAGGACAACGTGCGGTTCATGAAGAAGGCCATCAAGCATTACGATGCCTTGGCCTTGAGGGCGGCCACCAACGGACATAGTGTCGATATATACTCGTGTGCCCTGGATCAAACGGGCCTGCTGGAGATGAAGCAGCTGTGCAACTCCACTGGCGGCCACATGGTCATGGGCGATTCGTTCAACTCGTCGCTCTTCAAGCAAACATTCCAACGCGTGTTCGCACGTGACGGTCGTAACGATTTGAAGATGGCCTTCAATGCCACGCTGGAGGTGAAGTGCTCGCGCGAGCTCAAGATCTCCGGTGGGATCGGCTCGTGTGTGTCGCTGAATGTGAAGAGCCCGTCGGTGTCGGATGTGGAGATCGGCATGGGCAACACGGTGCAGTGGAAGCTGTGCTCGCTGAACCCCAGCTCCACGGTGGCCTACTTCTTTGAGGTGGTCAACCAGCATGCAGCCCCCATTCCGCAGGGCGGGCGCGGCTGCATCCAGTTTATTACGCAGTACCAGCACCCAAGCGGACAGCGGCGAATCCGGGTCACCACCCTGGCTAGAAAGTGAGTGCCGGCTAGGAGTATACCCTTAGCGTAACCTTAAATCACCTTTAACTAATCTTAATTCTTGACTTATAGTTGGGCAGATGCCACCTCGAACGTGCACCACATCAGCGCCGGCTTTGACCAGGAGGCAGCCGCCGTGCTGATGGCCCGTATGGTTGTCTATCGTGCGGAAACGGACGAGGGACCCGACATTTTGCGCTGGGTCGATCGTCAGTTGATTCGCCTGGTAAGTGCATACGTTTAAAGGTGTATGCTAACTTAAAAAATAAATTCGTCTAATGTTTATATACTTGTCTCTCACTTGCAGTGCCAAAAGTTCGGCGAGTACTCTAAGGATGATCCTAACAGCTTCCGGCTGTCGCAGAACTTCAGCCTGTTCCCGCAATTCATGTACCACCTGCGCCGCTCGCAGTTCCTGCAGGTCTTCAACAACTCGCCCGACGAGACCACATTCTACCGACACATGCTGATGCGCGAGGACCTCACCCAATCGCTGATCATGATCCAGCCGATTCTCTACAGCTACTCATTCAACGGCCCGCCAGAGCCAGTCCTCCTCGACACGGCATCGATCCAGGCGGATCGCATTCTGCTGATGGACACGTTCTTCCAGATCCTGATCTATCATGGCGAGACGATCGCCCAGTGGCGTGCCCTCAAGTACCAGGACATGCCCGAGTACGAGAACTTCAAGCAGCTGCTCCAGGCGCCGGTAGACGATGCCCAAGAGATCCTTCAGACCCGCTTCCCCATGCCCCGCTACATCGACACGGAGCACGGTGGCTCCCAGGCGCGCTTCCTGCTCTCTAAGGTCAATCCCTCGCAGACGCACAACAATATGTACGCCTACGGACAGGTGAGTTTCGTAGCCAGCTCCACCGGCTGGCCACATTTGATCGATCTTTACAGCGCGCTCTTATGCGACTTCGAAAACTCAATTTCAATCTCGTTTTATGTTGGTTTTATTTCTCTCATTGTGTAATCCGTATCCGTAACCGCTCCTCTGTCATGCGCAGCCGCCTGTTGGTCAAGTCACGGTAGTACCCTTTTGTTCAATGTTCGACACTTAAGCTAAACTATGCTAACTTTTGCACAAGAAATTGTGGTGGCGGAAGAAAAAACTTTGAATAATTCTTTGTAGAAATTCTTTGGAAGCTAAAGGTCTAAAAAAAATCTTTAATCAATTTTTCTGCACAGCAAGTTTAATTTGAGAGTATTTTATCACCCATTTTTGACACCTTGAAACTTAATTTGTTTTTTGACTTAAAGTCTATGCAAACACACAAAAATTAAAATTAGTTATTGAAATGTAATGATTTAAATTGTTTGTGTATGCCACCACAAACAAATTTAATTTGAGACCTTTAGTTTCCTAGAGGACAATTCTGGAAGTCTCCAAAGAATTGTTTTCTTCCTCATAGATTTTAGAATCTTTTCAAAATTTATATAAGTAAATGTGCATATTCTTTATTTGTAAGTTGCTTTTGGTGTTGGACTTTTCCCGGTGCTGGTACCCCTCGCTCATTTCCTCTGACCCTTTTACCACGGTCCCACCCCCACCCATCATTTGACTAATTCTCTAAACCTTATCTCGACAGGATGGCGGTGCTCCCGTGCTCACAGATGACGTCTCGCTGCAGCTGTTTATGGAGCATCTCAAAAAGCTGGCCGTGTCCACTACCACATAGACCGATTCAGGCTCTGGTTTCCGGCGCTTTCTCCCTCGGATTGCAAAGTTTACGAAGGCGCTGATCCGTGAATTTATGGAATTCTCGGTACAGGCAATGCAATTACAGATATACACCCACTTATTCCAATTGATCGTCTGAAAACACAATAAAATATTCAAATTATGTTCAACAATTTAAGTGACATTCCGCTTGGCTTTTATTTTGGAAGCAGCTTAACACAAAATACTAATAGAATTTACGTTGAGCGGAATGAGTTTGCTATCGGCCAAACAAGGTATTAACAAAAACAAAACCGCGTCTCTTCCTCCATAACAACTACTAATACAAGTTAATCCGGCAAGTTCTTAAAACCACCTCTATTGATTTAAAAGCAATAACATTGGTGTCCAAAATTCTAAAACATTTTTACTCTATTTTACATTTTGCGGAGTCGAAGGTTTTCAAGAAATTTTTTTGCTTGATATAGATTTAGGAACCTGTGCAAATGGTTTTACTTATCCAGATTTCTGTAGCACCCATGATGAATTTAAATATTAAAAGTATTCATCATCCAATTTGATATTAATTAAAATGATTGAAAACAACGTTTTCAAATTAAAAGTAATTAACTTTTTTATTCTTACACATTTATAAAGGCATTTCAAAACATTTTTAAAAACGTTAAGACCATAAGTAGCAATCTCAAAATTGTTCAAAAACACACCTGGTTTAATTATTTTTAGCCCCTTGATTACTGCTTTTAAATAATTAGTGGTTTCAGTTACCCACCGGAATGCCTCTCGACTGACTCTGACCTAAACTATTTGGTAAACACTGACTAAGAAGCTCGCTCTTTTCTCGTGATCTCCGGTTCCACCTTAGTTAAGAAACCGTATGGACATCTTCTGGTCCACGTCGGTGCGGTCCAGCGCCTTGCAGAAGTCCTCGAACGAGATCTTGCCCTGGCAGCACAGATCCGCCTCCAGGATCGTCCTTTCCGCGATGCTCACCAGCTGGTCCTGGCTAATATTCGCGCCCACCATCATGTGCAGAATGGACAGCAGCTCATCTCGGCTGATCACACCATCGTCATCCAGGTCGTACATCTTGAAAGCGAACTTGAGCTTCTCCTCGCGGCTGTTTAGCTTGCTCTGCTTGTTGTCCCTCAATGGCCGGAAATGGGCCAGGACGTTCATGAACTGCCGGAAGTTTACGCGGTCATCGTTGCTTTCCGCAAAGAAGGAGTGCACTATTCTCTCGCACAGCGGATTGATGGCCAACTCTGGAATCCTCATCAGATCCTCCCGGGACAGAGTACCGCAGTCGTTGCGATCCAGCGAGGTGAAGCGGGAATATAACCGCTCAATTTGGTTGGGGGTAACTGCAAAGAGAAATAAAAAACATTTTTAAACTTTTTTATTTGAATAGAAAAAATAATAAAAAGTTTAAACCACAAAACTTTCAATTTAATATTGACATAATAAAAATTCATTGAAAATACTTTTTTATGGTCTTAATATTAACCTAACGTTGAAATTTGTATGATAAACTTAAACTCCACCGTCAAACAAAAAATATTGAAAATATCATAGACATTAAAAAAAAATTGTTTGACCTTCGGAAAGTTTCTCAAGATTAAACTCTTGAATTGATTAAGAAGGTAAACTTCCTTTAAACACCTTAAAAATTTCAAACAGATTAGGTTTCAACACAGAACGAAACCGAACGAAACTTTTTACTGTGTGCCAAAGAGTCCAAACACATTCCGTATTACTATAGTTGTTATAAAATCTGTCTGATAAGAGCGAGCCCCTTATCAATTGCGCTGATATTAGGTGGTCGAACATTGGATACAAGTTCCAATGCGGTGGCAATTTCAATTGCGGGCTTATCGCGGTCGGAATATTGAAATTACACGGTCTCGGACACTAGATAATTGCCAGCCAATATCGTTGATAGGCGCCGACTTTTGCCCCCGCCTTCTATAGCCGTCGATGACGTCACGCGGGAAGTACAGGTGCAATTGAAATGCAAATCGGTTTTTACTGGGTAATGTCAATGCATAGACAGCTTCTATCATTCACATGCACTTCTGCATAATTTTTTTTAAAAAGTTTTAGGTACACGTATGATGCTTATTGTAGATTAAACAATAGCTTTTAGAGCCAGGCCAAATGCTCTTAACACTCCAGTGCGATGTTGTTGTTTGCTTTGCCAGTGGAATATTTATTTATATCAAAGTGCGTACTTGTTTTGGAAGGCGGGTTACATGTGTCTGGGAGTCTAGTCCCAAGGTTATCACATCCCGCAATAGTACTCACAGCCAGTCTCCTCCTGGATTTGGGCGATTTCCTCGTTCCGCAGGAACAGCGACGATTTATTGCCCATTGTGACGTTGTCTTTGTGCGCTGATCGATTTCTTCAAACTTGCAACAATCGTCGACGAACGAGCATTGAATGGCATTGGATTTGGATCAGAAGTCCGATTTGTGTACAGTCTGATTGCGGGTGGAATAGCGGTAAAATGTCGAAAATTTCGTTGCGAAAAATACTAAACTCTGAGCGATAGTTTCGTTAGAGGTGGACTCTTGTCATGGCACGACAATGAACACATTTAAATTTTTTTGGAATTTCTGTAACTATTAATTTTATCGTATAAATAAATATAAATTAAATTAAATATTATTTAAAAAGTACTATATAAAACCAATTTTAATCAATGTCTTACTTGGTATATAAAAAAAAATCTTGTATCGATCTAAAATTTTATATAAGGAAATTAAAAAAAAAAATAAACATAAGAGCCTTGTCTTGCATTGAACACAAGCTTCAAGTCTTAAATTAAGAATATATTAACAAAAAGGTAAATGATAATAACTAGAACTTGTAATTCGTGACTCGTGATTGCAGTAAGTTGTGACTTATAACTAGCAAACTCCCATCACTATTGGCCAAAGAAAAACGTAAACATTTCTTTAGCCGGATTGCAATCGTAGTTATGGACAAGTTAAATTCGACTCTAACAGCTGTGAAGAACCTGCGATCCAATGTAAGGCAGTGTTTCGAGCACCTGGCTGATGGAACCGATGGCGAGGGTGGTGAGGAAAGCCGCAATAAGTTTGTGCACGACTTCCAGGAGAGATTCGGAGCGATCAATTCGCAATTGCGGTGAGTAGATAAAATAACAATTTCTATGAACAAAACTTAATTGTAAAGCCACTTGCAGCGAGGTGGAGCAGCTGATTAATGGACTACAGGTTCCACCTACTGCATATTCGCTTGGAAATACGGCTTACCTGGCGCAGGAGACATCCCAGGACCGGCAGGCGCTGTACCCCCAACTCGTGAACAGCTACAAGTGGATTGACAAGGTGCACGATCATAGCTTCCTGGCCTTTAACAATCTCAACCAGAACACGCTGAGGCGATCCTACAACTACTGCTCCCAGAAACGCCAACGTCTGCCCTTCTCGTCCTTCAACAATGATCCAGAGTAAGTTCCATCGGAGGAATCCTTTTGCCTAACTAAGATTTCACTATTTCTTCTCCCCAGCCACATAGACAAGCTGCTGAGTGAGATCAACACACCGCCGCACACTTCCTACCGGATATGTCGCCCGTTCGGAACCAACGCCGTGGCCATAGTGACCATAAGCAACGTGATGAAGGCGGCCATTGTGTTCAAAGGAGTGCTGATAGAGTGGGTGACCGTAAAAGGGTTTGACGAGCCTCTAGAGCACGACGATCTATGGGCAGAGTCGCGCTACGAGGTGTTTCGCAAGGTGCAGGAGCACGCCCACTCCGCCATGCTTCACTTCTTTTCGCCCACGCTGCCCGACTTGGCGGTGAAGAGTTATGTGACTTGGCTGAATAGCCACATTAAACTGTTCTTGGAGCCCTGCAAGCGGTGCGGGAAATTCGTAGTTCATGGACTGCCTCCAACTTGGCGGGACTTGCGCACCCTCGAACCCTTCCACGAGGAGTGCCGCAATTGCTAAAGATCCGTCTAGAGTTCAAAATATATAATACTGCTAGTTGTAACTTGTATACTTCATTTATTTCAAAAAACAAAAAATTATATGTACTTTGAATGCATGCGGGCGGATTTTTAAAAATCGCCGCGCTCGACTGAATAACTACAACGGTTTAATGCGTTTTATAATGGCCAGCGGGGGCAGCAGTTGGCCGCTTCGACTTCTGCACCTGCGTCTGCACACCGCGCTGATGGCACAGGCGCTCGAAGTTAGCGCGCAGGGTGGCGCGGAGCTGCTCCCGCTGTCGCTGCACCTGCTCGCGGTGGCACTTAAAGGCTAGCACCACCTCCTGGGGAATGTAATAGCTCTCCTCCTCCTTGTCGTCGCATTCGTCGAAGTCGTCCTGCATTGGGAAATGAGATTAACTAGTGAGTAAACGGATTTTAAAACTGGCTAACTATGTACATATGTGTTACTAGCTCTGATAAACTGATAAAATAATTATAAGAGTCGTTCCTAGAATCATGCATTTTATTCTTTTAATTTTGAGCTTTACTTCAAAAGATGTTTAAATTTGACCATTAATGACATTAAACCACAACAATTATCCCAAATGTTGTTGATATATCACTGTCCCCAATCCCACGACTCACCCACATCTGCAACAATGAAAACTTGGGCTCCAGCTGCTCCTGATGGCCGTAGAACAGCAGGTCAGAGACGTAGCTGTTGCGGGCCGCCAATGCATCCGAGCCGTGCTGGTGGTCCTCGTCGTGGGGGCCGTCGTGATTACACAGCCCGTCCGAGCAGGACACCTCTGAGCCCTCCGGCGACGAGACCACGCTTGAGGTCCGCGAGTCGGCGTGCGAGGTGGGATCGCTGCCGTAGCCGGAATCGCGCACATCCTGCTCGCACGGGCAGTTGGGCATTGGGGCCAGGCACTCCTCGCACTTTTCGCCGCCGTCCGTCTTGGCGACGCTCGACGAAATGCAGCTGGCCACGTCCAGGTGATCGTGATCGTCGTCCAGCGGTGGGATGCTAGCCGAGGGCTGCACCTGCTTCCGGTTACTAGCCTTCTTGGAGACCGCTGGCTTCGGTTTCTTTTTCTTCGGTTGCTTCTTCGGTTTCGATTTCGTTGGCTTGGACGTGGGCTCGGGCTCCGGCTCCAGAAGAGAAGCCTCTATGACAATGCCATCGTCCGCACCTGGATCGCTAAGCTCCATGTGCTGTTCCTGAGTCTCCTCCTCCTCCTCCAGATCTTCCTTCTCCATCTCCAACTCCTCTTCCTCCTCCTCTTCGGACTCGTTGGCCTCGTTATCCTCGCACTGTCGGTGCAGCATGTTTTTCTTCTCGTCCTTCTTCTTCTTTTTCTTGAGCTTCTTCTGCTCTCGCTTGATCTGCTTGGCCCGCTCCGCCCGGCTGATCTCCTGGTAAAGCAGCTCCAGGTTGCTAATGCCCTGCTTCTGCTCCACGAACGTGTCGAAGCTGCGGCAGAGGGCGTGGACACCCACAGCGGCCAGCACCTGGCAGGCGCGCTCCTCCTCCCGCAGACTTACGTAGATGCGACGCAGCCTTTCGTACATGATCATCCCCACGCAGGTCAGCACCTCCTCCTGGGCGATTTCCAACGTCTTGGCGTGGCGTTCGCGCAGCTTCGAGTAGCTGCCGTTCACCTCCGGCTCAGCGCGCTTGATCAGTGCGTCCAGGAACTCTATCTTGTTGGTGCTTACGTGGATGTGCTGGTCGGGCACGCACTTCCGGATATGGGCGTACAGCTGGGCCGCGTAACCCTTCTCCTTGGCCGATATCTCGCCAATGAGTATTTTGTAGGCGCGCTCAATCTGGAGAAAAATCGAAAAAGAGTTGCTAATTATTAAAGTGTACCAAAAATATGATTCCACAGTAAAAAGTATCTTAATATGTTTTAGTTTAAAAGTGCTAAGAACATTTAAGTGCTGTCTGTTCATTAATTTGTCTTTACTATTTTAACTTAAATACCTATAAATATTTATATTATTAGCCCATTGTGTTATCAAAGTAAAATGTGGGAACGAGATTCGACGGTTACTTAGGAAAGTGGTCTCCAAAGCCAATAATTGTGTGTTTTTTAGAAACCTAGAGGATACTTTAAAAAATCATCCTCGAGCTAAACATTTCTGGCAGATTCATGAGTTATTGTAGTTATTGGATTGTGTCTCACCTTTGTCCGGCAGCCGGAGCAAAACTTGTGCTTCTTCAGGTAGTTCTCGAGCACATCGTGCAGTTCCTTGGTCTCGATGATGGTCAGCTCGTTGCGGCAGTTGCTCTTCATGGCGGACCACACCTCGCGCCACGTCTCCGAAAAGGGTTTGGCACGGAAGGCGTCCAGCGAGTGGAGGACGCAGCGCGTCTTGTTGCGCAGTTTGTTGTCCAGCAGATTGTTGAGCACCTCGTGATGCCGATAGAGCAGCGTGCCCAAGGCCTGCGGCGTCTTCAGCTTCTCCTCGACGATGCCCAGCGTGGCGGTGGGTCGCAGCTCCAGCGGATCCAGCGTGCGGTGTCCCGACTCCGTCAGCTGATGAAAGAGCCGCTCCACGCGTCGCCGACAGCCGACGCACTGCACGCACTGGTTGAGGACCGCCATGAAGCTGGCGCTGTCGATCTCCAGCGACTGTCGCCTCTCGGCCTCTGTGAGCAGTTTGAATTTGCGCGAGAACTCCTCCAGATCGCGTCCACGGATCAGCGGGCTATCGATCACCAGTCCTTTGCTGTTCAGGTCCATTAGCATCTGGAAAGAGAGAGCGGAGAGAGTTAAAGAGAGTTGCGGATCGCAAGAGAGGTTGCTGGGTGAGAGGGAGTGCATACGAACAGGTTCTCCTCCTCGCCTCGTTATTGTTGTTGTTGCACTTTCCAACAACATGGCGGCTGCAGCATGAGAGCCACAAAGAGAGTTGTGGGTGGCAGGTGCAGAATCATAGCTCAAGTTCAATTAACAAACGCACAATTACACACCGCAACCCACACAATGGCATCCGTCACTTACATATAACCCATCATCATGTTATGAAAGTTTTTGGACCAAGTGCACCAACACAGCCGCACACACGCACGCACCGAGAGCAACGTGAGTGTGTGTGGGTTCTGCTGGCAGTCATTTTTCTTTTGGTTGCCCTGGCCTTACATATAGCAAGAAATCGGTGCGGATATATGCTCACCATTAACTTATCGCCAGCCACCAGTGGCAAATTCCTGCGGCCAACGTAACCGGAGTCGTCGTCGTCCGTGTTGTAGACTTTAGTGAGTCTCGCCATGATTGTTATTCGACTTCGAGAGCCAGCGACAAGGCAAGGCAAAAATTCAGGCACTTTACGACACAGACACACTTTTCTCCAGAGGTCCGGGCGTGGGAAAGGGGGATCAACGGGAATATGGCAGCAGCACACGGATCAACAGATTGTGTTGACAACTATCTCCACTCTCAACGATATTCGAGTGCGTCGGTGAGCGCTCAAGAATCAGCTACAAAAATATTTTCTATGTCAAACACGTAGTATGCAAGTCGGTCCGGTCGCCATTAAAACGGTGCAGGGTTGCCAGAGCGTTCCAATGGTGCCAGTATCGATGACACGGTGCGATACCACAGCTATCGGTTTTCTATTGAAAATATAAAGGGGTGTTCAGCTACGATTTTTAACTTGCTTCTCGTTGAAATCCAATTCAAACACTAGTTTTTTAAACAACTTTTCATGGGTAATGACTTTTTACGTGTTACACACTTGGATTTGCCAAGATCAAATCAGTGCTAAAGCCTCATAACATTTCAATTTAAGTAAAATAAAATCAGTTAAAAATTTAAAAATATTTGTATTAAATATTTACACAACAAATTAAACAACATATATATAAAAAAAATTACAATAATTTACAGGAGCCCCCCTATCATTTATGACAGAACTCGATAACATTTGCACATTATCGCAATTAGCACACGCTGGTGCCCGCGTTTCGCTGTGAATGCCACATATTCGCGTTGTTCGGCAAAAGTTACAAATAATTTTCGACGCGGCTCAGCTTGTTTTAGATAAGTTTTAATTATTCTTAGCATAAGCATTATACTATCCACCACCAAGCAAATGCAAGAACTCTAGGATAGCGAGTAAGTAGAGCTCCAAATGAGTGATAGACTGCCAACTAATCCGCGCAACTGTGTGTGTCTGTGTGCGGACGAAGAAAATTCATTGCAGCCAAGCGGACGTCGACGCGCAACGAAAAAAGGCATTGGGGAAAACGCGGAGCGGAATAGCCGACAGCCATGGACGTTTCCCAGCCGCCCCCGCAGCTGCTGACAGCGCCCTCGGCGCTGGCCACCAACTTCACATCGCTCCCGCCGCCGAACATGGGCGGCCAGCACTACAGGCACTACCATCCACATCACGGGTCCAACAAGCACGGCTACAACCAGTTCAAGCCTTTTATGCCGGGCGGATTTCAGCGACCCTTCGGGATGTCCCAGGACGATTTCGATGGCAAGCGGCTGCGGAAGAGTGTGATGCGAAAGACTGTGGACTACAATGCGTCCATTATCAAGGCTTTGGAGGTGATTAGTCCTTAGATTTTAAACGATGTTTGATGTTAACACGATTTAGATCCCGAAACTCAGAGTTTTCGAAAGCTTAGCTAGTAAATCTTTCTAGGAGTGATAACTTAATACTTAAATTTAAATATTTAAAAAAAAATCAAAACAGTTTATATATTTTTTTTATTTCTTAAAAATGGTTGGAATGAAGCAAAGTTAATTTTTTTAAAAAGTTTATTTTATCACATAATTAAAAACTTTACTGATAATTTTGTTGATTTCCCGCAGAACCGCCTGTTCCAGCGTGATCATCGGGATCGCTTGGCCCTGCAGCCGGATAGCATTTATGTGCCCCACATGCTGCCGCCCTCCGCTTACCTGGACAATCCCTCGAACGCGGTGACCACAAGGTTCGTGAAGACGGCCACGAATAAAATGCGCTGCCCCATTTTCACGCTAGCTTGGACGCCGGAGGGCAGACGCTTGGTCACCGGGGCCAGTTCCGGCGAATTTACGCTCTGGAACGGTCTGACCTTCAACTTCGAGACCATTCTACAGGTGGGTTTCCGTCAGCAGATCCCGAAGGATCTAGTCTAATCGGTAATATTGTCAAACAGGCCCACGACATCTCGGTGCGAACGATGGTGTGGTCGCACAACGACAGCTGGATGGTGACGGGGGATCATGGAGGCTACGTTAAGTACTGGCAGTCCAACATGAACAACGTGAAGATGTACCAGGCGCACAAGGAGGCGATTAGGGGAATAAGGTATAGCCATTTAATTGTAATTGTCAACTGTATTTACCATTTTGTAGCCGCTGACGCAAGCCAACTAAGTCACAGCCAAAACCAAAAACCGAAACGCGTTGCTCGCATAGTTACTTTTGTTTGGGTCGCTTGGGAAGTTTTGGGTATAATCTGTTTCCTTATCAGCTTAGTGGATCGGTTCCTTTCAGGGCTGTTGCATTTACATATCAATAAAGCCGTCAATTCCGCAACATGCCACCCAGATGTTAGTTTCGCCTTATTTTCTAGCCCCTATTTGGCTATTTAAACTTTAATGTTCCCATTAGAACAAAAGTCTCCAATATGTTGTAAGCCTCGAACTCTTCTGTGATATATCAATAAAGAAGAAAAGAAACAAAAAGACTGAAAGTGAAATGATACAAATGCTAAACTGAGAAGAGAACAATAAAAGCAATTGACTAAGAACAAAAAGAAACCTCTGCACAATTTTATTTCCGCGGCCACAACATCAACAACAAAATAAATGAATGCATTGCACTGATTGTTCTAAAAATCGGGGGTTCGAGTGTTTTCTTTCTCAAGCTTGGCGATCAAACTTGGCGAATGGGCAATCATCTTGCAAGAGACCAAGTAAATCTGCGACATCTTATCCTACCACAAATAAATAAAATTAGCAATCGACTTTTTACAGCCAAATATTTTTTAAATAAAAAACAATAGTACTTTCCATTTACTTTGTATTTTTTTAAAAGTCTCTTACCATTTATTTATAACCACACTGAAATAGACAATTTTAAGTTTTATTATATGCTGTAGGCCCAAACAACGTCGAAATTTTTTAATTTGAGTGAAAATAATTATCTTTTGTAAAGGGCTCTCTTATAAAATCTAATGGTGTACTTACATACATTATATATGTATTGTTTGTGTAATTTAATATATAATTCAATAAGATTGACAGGGCATTTTCAAAATAGTTTTTTGGACTGTTTTATAGATTGACAATTAAATTTTTACTTGTATGTATGTATGTTACAATAAATTTCTTGCTAACTTTGAATCTAGTACCTAAAAATGTGAGATCCTGATCCACTTTAGCCAGAGATTTTATTTTTATTTATTTTGCAAGCATCGTCCATACATTTATTTCGTCCACACTCATAATCATCTGTCAATTCGTGTTTTGTTACGTTCTAACCATTATCCAATGCAATCCACCAAATGCAGTTTCAGTCCCACGGACAGCAAGTTTGTCAGCGGCAGCGACGACGGAACCCTGAGGATATGGGACTTCATGCGCTGCCAGGAGGAGCGAGTGCTACGAGGTAAGACCCAGAGGATTACACAAAAACAGAGCCCATAAGGTTAATTTAAATTTATTAAAACTAGGCCACGGAGCAGACGTTAAGTGTGTCCACTGGCATCCGCATAAGGGAATGATTGTCAGCGGAAGCAAGGACAACCAGCAGCCAATCAAAATCTGGGATCCCAAGAGTGGCATCGCCCTAGCCACGTTGTAAGTATCCGAACTTCCTTGAATAAATTACACTTTTCTTCCTGAAAATAACTATAAGAAGCTTAAATTTAATGCCTTATCTTTACGTACATATATATATTAACTAAAAATATTATCTAAGAAACTACTTTGTCCAGAAATTTAATGGGCAGTCAAACAATAATACATTCAAATCGATATTCACTAACAAATTATCAAAACCATTTTTAATGTAATACAAAATAAGATCAGAATGTATATAGTTTTACCTTTTTTTTTAAAATTAAAATCTATCAAAACCGAAGCTGGGCTTAACAAAATTTTTTACTTATTTTAAAACAACTAATTTATTGCAGGCATGCCCACAAATCCACCGTGATGGACCTGAAGTGGAATGACAATGGCAATTGGCTGGTTACAGCATCCAGAGATCATCTGCTCAAGCTCTTTGACATTCGCAACCTGAAGGAGGAGGTGCAGGTCTTTCGTGGTCACAAGAAGGAGGCCAGCTCAGTTTCCTGGCATCCCATACACGAGGGTCTCTTTTGTTCTGGCGGCTCTGATGGCTCAATTTTGTTCTGGAATGTTGGGTGAGTTTTTGTCTTTCAACAAGTCCAATGCCCTAACGAATCTTAAATTTTACAGTACCGATAAGGAGATTGGTTGTGTGGAGACGGCGCACGACAGCATTGTGTGGACCTTGGCCTGGCATCCGCTGGGTCACATTCTGTGCTCCGGCTCCAACGATCATACAATCAAGTTTTGGACGAGAAACCGGCCAGGAGATCTGATGAGAGATAAATACAATCTCAACACATTGCCCGCCAGCTTGGCTGCTTTGGATGAGTGCGAATATGGTAGGTTACCCCATTTTTTTAACCAAATTTAAGAAGGTCCTAAAATAATGCAATCTTACGAACAGATGACGCTATTATACCCGGAATGGGTCCCGAGGATCGAGTGGAGTTCACAGAAAGTTTAACAGCCGACAAGGGCTTTATACCTGGTCTGGATTTGGACCCAAGCAGAGCGCTTAACGACCGCGACCGGGAGAAGAAGGTGCCATATAGCAAGCCCATTCCACGCAACTTCCAAGTAAACTGGGCGGGTCCTCGGCGAGCTGACGATCCCAGCGTGCTCAGCATCCACGAGGAGCTGGCCGCCCGAGAGGCCAAGGATTCGACCAGCGGACTGAACCACCAGCAGATCAGCGAGAACACAATTGAGGGCATCTTGGCCAGCGGCATGCTCAACGGCCTCGATCCCCAGACAATTGTCGGGGTCTTTGTGTACAATCGGTTTATTCGTGTGCATCCGGACTCCCGACTGATGGCTGCTATTCGTCAGGGAACCGACTTCCTCAACAAGTACATCGACTCCGGAAAGCTGGAGGAGCTCAATGATGTGGTGCCGGTGAAGGATCGTTCCAGATCCGTTTCGCCCACGGTGGAGGCTCGTGGCGAGGTGGTTTCGCCACCCACCAAGAAGTCTCGCTTTGAGCCGCGTCAACATAACGCTCAATTGGTTTGCGTTCGTGAGCTGCTGCTCCTGAAGAAACCCTTCCTGCAATCACTGGTCACGGTGAAAGCCCAGGAGCCCAACACGGAGTTTGTGGATGAACCCCCGCTGGAGCAAAGAGAAAGGGAGCGGGAAAGGGAACGAGACGGTGAACGCGACAGGGAGTGGGATCGCGATCGCGGCCGAGAGCGCGAGAGAGATCAGTCGGGGGGCAGACCCAATCCCTGGGCTTCCAATGCTCCCTGGTCAAACAATGGCAATTCCGGTGGCAATGGCGCAAATGGTTTTAGCAACAATGGCGCTGATAACTTCAACGATCGGGATCGCGACTTCCAGAAGAGTGGGAACAATGGAGGTGGAGGCCAGCGTCGCCAGCGGCGTGGCAACAATAACTCCGGTCCTGGTGGCGGCGGCGGAGGAGGCGGTGGCAGCGGCAGAAGCCGCGGCCGGAGCAACAACAGGCGCTACTAATCGCCATCCCACCAACTCACCCATTGATTTTCACATTCTTCAGTTATCAACCACTTTTTGTCGTTGACTCAATAACTTTTGCGAAATTTGCTTTTTAATGCTAAAATCGATTTATATTGTTTTTAAAGAATGCAAAGAAAAGCTGATTGTATAATAGTATAAACATTGTGTGATTTATTTTTGGGTATGTTTTAGGTGGCCATTATTTGAAAATTTAATGCGCTTGAAATTAATAAGCTTATTTAGCAATAAGCTAATTTTCAGACGCGGAATTTTCTCTGTACTCGGAATAGGTACCTATGTACATAAGTACCTATACAAAAAATATTCCATGGCCTTGTCTTTTTTAGGGTTTTCTTGCAGATTTGCGATAGGGGTACACAGCACTTTCTTGCTTGATTTAATGTATGGACCTACATGTATTTCAGTAATTTTGAGTTACACCAAAAAAATTGATCAATTAGTATTTAATGAGCTATTGTTTGTGCACGACATTGTTTCTTGACTTCAATCGAATTGCGAATAGCACACAGTTCTCGTTAAATGGTGTTATGTATGGGCAAAATTTTTATACAAATCTTTATTTTTTTTAAAAACTGACTAACAGCTAATCTAATAAATATTTTTCAGGCAGCCAGTGAATTGCGGCGACTGCTCCGTTTGCTGCTGCTGCCATGTCTTTCGTCAGGCTCCCTATTCGGCGATTGGACATCCACGTTGTTGCTGTTCTGGCTGTTGATGCGCGGATGTCTGAAGTTCTGCTTGATCTCACGCTCCTCCTCACGCATCCGATCCTTGGTATGCTGCTCAACGGTGCGCTGTATTTTCTCGGCAGAGGCCACCAACTTATCCGCCTCCAGCCTAACGTCTTTAGGCGTGTGGCTGCGACTTCTGCTATGGCTACGGCTGCGATGACGACTCCTGTGCTCGCGGCGTGGACTGGAGCGCCTGCGGGAGTGTGAGTGGGAGCGGGACCGCGATCGGGAGTAGCTGATCGATCGGGATCGGCGCGTGGAAGCCAGTTTCCGGTTCTTGCGCTGCGACGGTGTCTTGCTGCGACTGCGCGAATGAGATCTGCTGTGACTGCGCCTAGATCTTGACGAGTAGGATGACTTTCGATAGTGGGAACGACTGCGGCTGCGCGACTTTGAGCGCCTAGAACGACAAACAACACTATAAACCACGTGATAATCCATTCAAAATCTACTGCATCACTTACCGTCGACCACGGGAACGACTGCGACTCCTGGAATACGAAGAAGTGGAGCGCGAGCGATTTCTAAAATTAAATAAAATTAAACATTTAATTAGGGGTTCAAACATGCAACGCCGAAGTCTTACCTGCCACGCGAAGACTTGTGATAGTAGCCATTGTCGCCCTCGTCATCGTAGCGATCGTGCTTGGAATTGTAATAGGAGTCATATCCGGAGCGACTGCCTCTTATCCCGCTGCCCCGACCTCTTCCTCGACCACGAGGCCGTGGAGCAAAGCCCCGATAATTGCTGGAGACGGGAAACGGAGCAGGCGGACGATAAAGAGCTCCAGGGAACACACCGGGCAAGCCATATCCGAACATTGAAAGGGACTGCATCCACTCGCTGGCCGCCTCGGCACTGTAAGCACTTGTTCCTGGCACAGCGCCGGCGGCCATTGCAGCGACCGCTTTTAGCGGGTTCAAAGCGGAGTTGACATCGCCGGACTCTGCTGTACCATTGCTCGGCTTGTGCTTTTTGCTGGCAGCCACCTCGTCATCACTACTGGCATCCATAGGGGCCGATGCCTTCTTGGATTTGCTCTTTAGCAGACCCATGAGTGGAGTATTGCTCTTGATGTCCTGGACGATTTTGCGCTGGTCACAGACTAGCTTCTCTGTGGCTGCCTTGTACTTTTCCACCAGACGCCCACGTTGGATGTCCTTGACTTCGTCTTGCTTGGCTCGCCTAGTTTTGTCCTTCTGCTTCAGCTGTAATAGAGATTTCATTATTAAAAGTTTACTCATCTGATAACTTACAACATGTCTCGTATTTGTGAATTACAAGTAAAAAGTGTTCCTTACCTGTATCCGCTCGAACAACTTTTCCAGGGTGCGTATGCTCTCCAGCTTGCGTTGGGCTATCATCAGCTTACGCTCCTCGATGCGTATCTTTTGCGAGATCTCCACCTGACCGCGCTCCTGGATCTTTTTTAGATGCTTTTCTTTCCGCTTTTCTTCGCGTTCACGCTGCTTTTCCGCTTCTGCTAATTTCAACTCTTCTTGCTTTTGCCTGTAATTTTTGTTGCAATGTTGCGGGTTTTTTTTTTGCTTTTGATATATTTGTTATGCATAATAAATGTTTGTTAACTGTTCGTCTAGAAGATACAGAGAACGGTTGGCTAAAGGCTCGCCTTGGCCAGCGGCCGCCAGGTGAGAATTATAAAGATATAAATGTGAAATGCCAGGATATGAAACCAGTAACATAGCAAGCAAGCGTAAATAAATATACAAATTGTTATACTCATTACAAATTTCTTTGCTGATAACTACTGAAAATTTGAAAAACTTTTAACTGATAAATTGCTTGCTAATGACAGAGCGATTGCTATTTAGTTACTGTTTTCAATTTCCGGCCCAAAACAATAATCAAACCTTTCGCGTTCCAGTTGTTCGGCCTTCTCCTTTTTAAGCTTTTCTCGCTCCTCGTCTTCGGCCTGGGCTTTCGCGATGCACTTCTTCCTCATGCGTTCCCGTCGCTGCACATGCGAGTCGCTGAGATGTTTTTGCTTGTCAAAGTTGACACAAATGTTGATTGCCTGGGTTTTGTCCACGAATTTTCGGACCAGCTTAGTGCCCCTAAACTCGTCCATGGCGCGCACAAAGCTAGAATACTCCTCGAACTGGACATAGCTGTGAAAATAAGAGTTTAAAAGTGAGCAAAAGCTAATAAAAAGTACTTTGAAAGCAAAACAGTGCAAATTAGCCTTTTCTTTCAAATAAATAGAACTTACGCTTCAAAGAGAACATCCTGCTCGAAGCTAAACGTTCGCATGCCATTAATGTCTGACTGCATGCTCTTCCGGTACGGATCACAGATGGGTATGTCTACGATCCGGACGCGACCGTACTTCTCAAACATTCTCTTGAATATGCTCTCGCTGGGCTTCACGTGCTCCTCGTGCTCCGAGTGCCGCGGACAAAACCAGCGCATGGGCAGGTGGGTCAGGTGAATAGTGTCCGGCCGCTCGCCCGCTTTCATTTCGTCCATGTTTCGGGCATCCCGGAAGTACGAGTCCCAGTCGTGTCGTGTGGGAAAATCATCCTTGTGCTCTGTGCAGCGCACTCGGAAGGATTCACTAAAGCCAGAGATGCGCAGGGATATGCCATCCAAGCGTTGCACGGCAGCTCGAAGACGTTTACGCTCATCCAGCTCAGCTTCCAAACGGATGGTGTTCACAGTGCTTTTGGAAACCTAATGGGAAATAAGGAAAATTATAACATAGGCCATAAATCTATGATAGTGAAAACCTTGAAACAGGTCCCTAAGACTTACTTTGAGCAGCAGAAACTTGTCCGGCTTGAGCTCGGCGCTTAGTTTGTCCATTATCTCCAGATTGGATACAGATTTGCCTGACTTAATATTCGGTAGTGATACGGAGATTTGCATTTTGGCCACCGGCTTGAGATACAAGCTGTGCGGCAGGTAAAGTGGCGTGCAGTCGGCCACATTTTCTATAGTCTGGATGTTGGTCATTTGGAAAAGGTGTGGTTTGATCGGTTTTTCAATGCGACACAGTACAATGTAATGAGGGCAAAATACAGAAAGTAATATTTGTGTTTCTTTTACCAAGTCTACAAACTAAACCTAGAGCTAAAAGCTAAAAGATAATCTCAAAGAACGCCCAAGAAAATGCGAAAGAAAAATGCCGCCCGTGTCCCTTGCATTGGTGTGTCATGAGTGAGTAGTGAGTTGTGTATGTGTTGGTGATTTTGTCTAAAAGAAGGGAAATTCTGTTTGATTGACGTCCGTTTTTGTGTGATCTTGATTTTTGGCCACCTTAACCTTTGATCCCGCTAATGCTACTTAAGTATAATAAATGCTATGACTTTATGTGTGTGGTTGCCGCGATTATTCCTAAAAAGAAGAACTTGTTCAGATAAAATTTTTTTGCACTTTTTCGCTTGAGATGGTAAACTTTCGATAGGTTTGTTTTACGAAACGAAACGAGAGATGGAATAATGAAGTTGATTTTAGAGTGATTTGGGGTATTCGTGCATTTGACTCGTTTTGCCTTGAAGTTTTTTTTCGTACAAAAAACACACTTCAAAAATAAAAAAATCAATGAAATTGAAATTTGAAATTATCAGAACCCGTTCTTAAAATTGTTTGAAAATTGTTAGCAAGTTTGAAATTTTTTTTTATAAACCTTTGTATTAATAAACCTTTAAATAAATGTAGAAACATAAATAAATTAAATATGTTGAAAGTTTAATTTTTTAACATTCAACAAAACCTAACCTAATCAAACTACAGCTAATGGGTTGATTGAAATCATAATTTCATAAAGTAGATGTAATAAATATTCAATCCCAAATAGAAATCACATCTTGTAAGCATTTAATATCGTTTCCGCTCTAGTTTCGTTATCGATATCGACTTGAAAATCTGTTGTCATTCTCACATCGCAAGGCATAAGCAAAGACAAAAAAAAAGTGAGAACGAAGTGCGTTATTTCATTTTTATACCATTTAATTTAATTAGAAATCTAAGAAAAGCAACAATATGCGTGAGTGAAATTGGGCCATTCCAAAAACCCATACGGCTCCCATGCCCGCTTCGTGTAAATGGCAAAAAACTGACGCGAAAAATAAAACTGCCAACAACAACAAGCAGCACCAAGCAAAAAACAGAAAGCATAAGCAAGCAGCACCAACAACAACAACACCCACAGCAGCAGCAACAACAACGCAATTGTGATAGACAAAGAAATAGATTAAGAAGGGAAGCAAACAGCGAAAGAGAACAGAAGGAAGGGTAAAAACGAAAACAGCCAGCAGTCTGAAAAAAGTGAAAAATATTGTTTTGCTCGAACATATTGTTGGACATTGAGACTAAGGAAACTTGAGTAAATGGTTTTACACACTTACACATTTGATACGCAACGAAAATAGCTTTTAAAGTAATAAGTAATAAGCATACGGAAGAAACGGCAGAAGCAGAGCCATACAAAATAAATAAGAAAAGTGTGGAAGGCAAAAAGGAAAATATAACAATTCAGTGGCGTTGAAAGAGAAGGAGCAGCAGACGAACGAAAATAAAGAGGAAGAGTACTATTGTTGTTGTTGCTGCTGTTGCAAATAAAAACACACAAACACACACTCAGATACAGCCACAGCTGATGTAAAATAATTTGCAGTGCCTGTGTTCGTGCCCGTTTACAATTGATTAAAACCAAAACACACGAACACACCACTCACACAAACAAACTAGCAGAAAACAATAACACTTGCACACACACACTGGCGCACCATTGTGAAAATTGATTAAAGATTATAAGGTGAGTGTGAGTGGGGCATGGTCTTAATTAGCCGTTAGTTATAGTTTTATGCACTAATACTAGCGTACACGACGACGCCCTTTTAACTGCATAAATTCCACCCATTTCCCACCCCCCGTTTGCCGTTGTACCAAATGCAACTACACCTGCTGCCATTTTCTTTTTTTGAACGTCATCAACCCTCGCGCATTGTTTTTGCTTCTGTTTGTTAGTGTGTACGTCAGTTTGAGCCAAATTGCAATTAATTGCCATAATTTACATATTTTACAAGAATAACATGATGTCTGTGTGCATTTGTTCGTCATACGAGAACTTTTTCCTGTTAGCTGCACCTGGGTGCAAAAGGAAAGGCAATAAAATAAAAGTGGGGGCCAAAACAACTGAACAACAGCTGAGTGAGAGCGAGAGGGAGAGAGGGCCGAAGAAGCAAGGAAAAGGGAAACGGAGAATGAGTTGCAACTTGGCTCGGATTATCGAATATCGATACTTTGCAGCCATACGATCAGCTGAGTTTTCAAATCGTTTGCTTAACTACTGAAAAATCAGTTAATTTTTCAAGTGACTGCTGTTTACGCTTCGCTTTACGTTCTTGTTTTGTTTTCGTTATTTGGCTTAACTTGTTTATTGCTCTTGCAGTTTTTTTGTGAGTCACTCAGTAAAAACCACTTCTTCAGTAATACAGACCCAATACTTAATAATAAAGTGCAGGGAACAAACAAGAGTGGCATTTACCATTAATTGCAGTTTGTTTCCCCCTAGCTGTGTCCCTCTGCCTTTCTCTCTCTTTCCGCTCTCACTGTGTGAAAGTGTTTTTCCTGCCCCCCACAACGACTAAAGAGAGCTGATAAACTTTGACAGCGCTGCCGACGCTCTGTAATCAGTGCCATAGGAGTTCAATTCACTTGCTTTGGTTCAGGGTTCCTCCTCCTCCTCCAAGCCAGTTGTTTGGCACTCTCAACAGCCATGACGTCACCCAGACTCACCCTTGACCAAAGATCCGCTAATTTGGTTTATTTTTCCTAACGGAGATTACCTAGTGCGTTCACCTCTTTTTATAAACTATGTTAGAACAGCTCAAAGTGGTCTGGCTATAAATAGAAGTAGATTCTTGAACAAAATAGTTTACCAAGGTTTAACTGGTAATGTTTTATTGGAAAATATGTAAGGATATATGCACAAAGGTTTTTGAAATCATTTTGTTGTGAGATAAACAATAATTCTGATCTTTTTTAAATTAACGGTGATTAACGGTACATATATCATATTTAGTTTTAAAACTATGTGTGAACAAATTCTTTCCATTTTAAATCCATGAAACTGGAATCGTGTACCTTATCTTGATCACTTTAAAACCAAGCAATTAAGGCACAATAATAATATCAGGTTCTAATTAAGCAAATTTTGGGAGTTCCCTTTTATCACGCTTAATTTGGCACATGCCCCCAAGTGGAAAATAGATACAGTTCCCAAAAAACGCAGTCAAACCATCCTGCTGATAAGATCTTATCAGCACGGGGTTCGCTTTATTCTATTCAGGTGGGTTGATAGGGAGGGGAGTTAAGTTCTGGGGGCCGGGATTATTGCACTCTGGCATGTCATTGGTGATTAATCGGCGGTTATTGCTTTCTGTCTATCAGTTCCAGCGGCTATTTCATCAATTTGTTAAAGAGTACCCGGCAATTTTCCCCGCAGTATTACAGATGTTCCTGAGTTAATCGTTCCTGGTATTTCGTCAGCTATAAAACCGGTGTCCGTTACACGTATCCGCTAACGGTGGAAAATTTTAGGAAATGCATATAGGCAATATTTAGGGTCTTGGAAATTTACAAGTTGGGTTGTACGAAATGATGAAATTCGCTTAGGTAAAAAAAGGAGCGAAGAGTCAGGTAAACAAGCGTGCGTCGGCGTCGCTGCCGACGTCGGCGTTGGCATTGACACATGCGCAGCAGCCACGTTCTCTTTGTCCACCTCTCTCTCCCACTCACACGCTGAGTAGGTACGATCGTGGCACACGTGCGGCGCTCTCTCTCTGCCCTCTCACTGCCTCTCTCCGTTTCTCGCCGTTTGCTTTGGTCAATTGTTTTCGATCCGCCCGCTAGTCTAGACGTGTTTAAATCAAGGTGCGTTGATAACACGTTCCACGTTGTTTTTGTTATTGTGCTTGCTGTTTACGGCTTGGGAAAGAATATAGTTTTGAGCAAACGGAGTGCGCGTGTGCTAAGTGCGATGCCATGCTCTTTCCGCTTTCCCTGCTATGCGTCTTATCGCCAAAAGCCGTCTGCTAGACTAAACTGTAAACAAAATTATAAAAATAAAATTGAATAAGCGTCTGTACACAACATGCTCCCGCTGCTATTTTTTTATTGCGACTCGGAAATGGCCCAGTTAGTCATTAACATTTGAACCGCCCCCACCGCTACTCCGCTCTTTGTCTCTCCGTCGCCCCAAAGAGAGCAAAAAGTAGCTGCTGCGACAGTCTGTCTAACAGCTGTTCAAGAGCGACGGTGATCTGCTCAATTGTCGATGGCTTAAAGTAGCTAAATGAATTATTGTAAGCGATAAGCTGTGTTTGGCTTTAGATAGGAGCGAACTGTGTGTTACGGCAGTCAAATCAGTTCTGTATGTTAATAAAAAAGGCTTCGCAACATATAAATAAAAAGTAAAAACAATTTTTTGGATTCCTTTTAATCTTCTCAAGTGTTTGCTTTTTTTCTGAGGTAAACAAATGACAATTTTTTTGTTCTTACACTGTTTGCAAAACTTTTTTGAAACCCACAGGCTAACATTCTTCGCTTATCCCAAATGGCACCAATTTTCCACACACAAAAACAGCCTTATTATTTATTATAACTATGACTATAAAAATAAAAAACTAAAATAAAGCTTAAAGTTGGACTAATTCAAAACAAGCTAAATGCGCATCACGCGTTACAGTATCTTTACTCACCCGTGCTCTTTGTCTCTTTTGTCTTGTATCTTCCAGCTTAACAGTCACACATAAACACACAATTACAAGTACGACCACAAGTACAAACAAAGTACCGATGAGGGAACACAACTAAATCGTCTGAAGCACTGCCAAACCATAAGTGAGACGAAAGGAGAAGGAGGAGGAGAGGGAGAGGGAGGAGCGGGAGCGAGAGCATCCCCTCCAGGAAGCGGGAGCCAAGTCGAGGAGATAGCGGGAACACAAACGGATCCATGATGCTGTACGTGTTCCACGTGGACGTCGGCCGCATGCTGAGTTTCGACATGAACGTGGCCCTGCAGTCGGTGGAGCACCTAAAAGAGACGATCCAGAAGCTGCACAACATCCCGGCCTCGAACATTGTTCTGCTGGTGAGCGGCGGAGAGATGCTGACGCACTCCACCCAGGTGTCGTGCTACTCAGCTGGCACCGACACCAATCCCATCTACATGTTCCTTACGGGGGACGAGCGGGCGGCGCCCACGATATCCAACTCGGATGCCGACGCTGAGCTTCGTCGCCAGGTGGAGGAGAGCCATCGCCTGCCGGCGGCTTTGGAAACGGTGCGCCAGCGAGCTCAACTGGCGCAGCACATGCGGGAGCTGGCCAGGAAGGAGGAAGATCTGTGCGAGCGCCTGGTCCACGAGCAGCACCTCCAGCAGCAGGGGTGGTCTGCGGTGGTGGCCAATATGGAGGATCTGACGAACGAGTTCCGTGAGCGCTTCCACAACTTCTGCTCCTCCTTCGATCGGCATCTGCAGAAGCGTGAGAGCTACCTGGAGCTCTTGCGCAACTTTGCCGATGATCTCAAACAGCTGGGCAGGATTCCCATACTACCGGCCCTGATGTCCCTGGCCGAGGCCGATTTCCATGGCTTTGATGAGCTGTTGGAGAACGACGACGTGTTCACCGCTCAGCAACAGACGGCTCAGCAGCAGCAGGGTCTTTCCGAATCCTCGCAAGCGGACTCGCCCAACAAGAAGCTCAAGATGGGGGACGAGGCGGAAACGGATGCTGCGGACCAGCAGGAGCGAGTTTCCCAGGCCTCGACCAACAGCAGCTCGCTGGTCCGTCGCCACAACCTCAACCTGCTGCAGTGGATCAGCTCCAAGGGCAACCACAGTGCCCTGCAACTGATGTCGGATGAGTGCTTCCAGGGACTGGACATTTTTAGTGCCGACATCTACGAGAAGTTGAAGGAGGAGGTGAAGCAGATCATCAAGATGGCCAACCAGGGCGACGTTAAGGAGATCAAGGGCCTCGGCGACCGGCTCTGCAAGCTGGAGGAGTTCAAGTTCCGGATCAAGAAGATGGTGCAGGAGCAAAAGGAGCAGGCACTCGCCCTGCAGCAGAACGAGGCGCGGGCGCAGAATCTGCGCGACAACTCCGTCCTGCCGGATCTCTGCCTCTCCCATCGCTCCCAGCTGCAGGTGATGCTGGAGAATCACACCAAGATTCGCGAGTACTGCCGCTGCATAGCTAACTCCAAGGACGAGCTGGGCAGGAACCTGCATACCCGTCTGCGACGGATTGTTTGGATTGAGAACGGAATGAGTGAGTTCGACAATCGGTTGCTGTTTAATCATCGCTGCTTGCGGCGTGCGGAGCGGCACATCAGCATCATCGAGCAGATCCATCGGGCTCCGAGCACTTATGTGGCCGCCGTGGCAGAAGTGGTGCGCCGCAAGATCTTTTCGGATGAGTTTCGGCAGTGGGCCACTCGCCTGTCCCTTGATTTCGATCGCATCCACAGCGAGGAGTTGCGGCGCCGGAGGGAGTTCAATGCGAGTTTTGAAGGCCACTTTCTCAATATCCTGTTTCCTGGCATGGGTGACATGCCTCCAGCCTTTGCGAACGAGCATCCCTTGAGCTTTGACACGCGTCTCCCTCCGCTGTGTCGGTCGGACATGGAGTTGCTCTCCTCACAGCTGCCGGAATTGGCCGACCAGCTGCAACTGCCCGACATGAGGCCTGTGATAGATTTTTTCGTTGTTCGCTCGGGCAAAGTTGGGGACCAGGATCAAGAGCAAGATCCAGAGCAGGAGCAGGATACCCCACTGACGGCTCCCCGTTTGGCTGAGCTGCAGGCGCAGACAACTGCCTCCGATTGCGAAACGGATACCGAGACGGAGTTCGAGAAGCTAAGCACGACGTCCAAGTGTGTGGCGACATCAACCTCCTCCAGTTTGGTGGAGCAAGTAGCCAGGAGCACAGCCACCGAGGAGCTGCTCATGCTCAGTGCAGGCACGCTGACTGACGACAATGCTGGCAGTCTGCAGCGGATGCGCAGCGACTTGGAGCATATGTCCAAATTGGCTAGAGCCTGCCTCGCCGAAGCACGCTCCAATGTAAGCATTTTTCGGAGTGACGCCGCCAACTACCAGGACGAGCTCCAATCCGAGCTGCACCTGCTGCAGGACAAATGTAACGTGCTGAGGATGCAGTGTGAGGCACGCGAGCAAAAGTCTCAGGAGGAGTTGGCGGAGATGCGCTTAAAACTTCAGCTGGCGGAGCAGGAGAAGCAGACGGCGGTGGCCCAGGCCCGGGAGCAGCTCATCCACGAGCATAAAACGGAGCTGGAGTCGCTGCGCTGCCGCTTCAAGCTGATGACCTCCATGGAGCGTTCGCCCTCGGACAGCAGCCTCGAGAAACTGGAGCGGCCGACGAGCAGTGCTAGTGTGGCCAGTGCGAACGCTGGCGTGGATATTGACCATTTGCTGGCACAGCAGCGCCAGGAGCTAGTGGCCCAAAGGGAGCGCGCCGTTAGTGAAGCTGTGGATTCGGAGCGATCGCTGTGGCAGTCGCGTCTCCTGCCCCTGAACTCAGAATCTGTGATGGCCAATGTGGGCATACTGAAGGACATGCTGGCCGATAAGGAGCGGCAGCTGGATCAGCTGCGAGAGCAGAACAAGATCCTTACACAGGAGTCGTACCAGCTAAAAACCCGTCTGGAGATGATCACCAACGAGGACGGCAATAGCTGGCTCAAGGAGAAGATCGACTATCTGAACAAGGACAAGAGCCGCCTGGAGGAGGAGCTCAGCCAGGAGAAGAGCCGGCGTCAAGAGATGGAGACGAGTGTGGCAGCTATGAGGAGGTAAAACTTTAAATCCTACTTGATTTTTTTTACTGCCTTTTAAATAATTATTACTAACAAATTGATATGAATGTTCAAGGCATTTGTTTTGTTTAGTTTCCTTCGATTTTATTCTGTAATACTTAAAAAACTTATTTTATTTATAGCTCTGCCTACGATCTGAATGTGGGTGGCGCACTGACACGTTCCAAGTCTAGCGTCAGTTCCAGTCATCGGTCGATCGCCTTGGAGGGATGTGCGCGAGGCGATCTTGTCTTTGTGGTGTGGAGCGTCCGCCATGCGCAATTTATGGTCGTCCAGGACTCGCTCACCCTGTATTTTGTCCACGCCGACAGTTTGGCTGGTCTGCAGCTGACAGCTCCGGCCACGCCAATTCCGGCATTGGAACCCTCGCCGGCAGCGGTGGATCTGAATCAGGTACCGCTGCCCTACTACGCCATAGGACGAGTCATTGACAAGGAGTACTGCCAGGCGCGAAAGGTAAGTACATATTTGTATCTTTATCTGGCATGAATACTTACCCGTGTTGCTTCTTGACAGGATGACAATCGTTACCGCGTCAGCAGGGGCTCCAAGTTCTATCGCATCAAGCTGGCACCATTGCCCTCTCGAAACGCTTCGCGGCGGGAGCGCTTAGAGTGTAAGTAGCCGTCCATGTGTGTGTTTGCTTATGAGGGCTTGAACAAATCCGGCGATCTGTTTCAAACTCTTAAAAAACTCTTAAAACTTTTACTTGAATCTCAAGATAAATTGTTCTATGAATATTTTATTGTATTTGACATTAAAATATACCTAACATGTTTTAATTAACATTTAAATTAGTTTCAATATTGGATTCAATTGTATAATGTTTTTGGATGTGCCAATAATCATTTCACATAAAACTCCAAAGAGCATGCAAAAAAACTAATTTGTGCTTTATTATTTTAGCCAGCTCATCCGTCGCCGCAGCCGCTGCATCGCCCAGAGATGTCATCGATGCTCCCAGCAGCAGCAGTGTCTACCAGAGCTTCAAGCAGCGCACGGTGAGCATTACTAGCGTGAATGAGGAGGATGACGAGTCGGCTTCGCTTCTAAGCGAGCGCTGTCGGTACATAAGCGTCAGCGAGGAGGATGAGTTGCACGCTGCTGGCGGCACAGTGACAGTAGCAGCAACAACAACCATAACGACTGCAGCAGCGGCAGCAGGAGGGACGACAACAACTGCAGCAATGGCAGCAACTCAAGCTCAGTCTGTGATAACGGAGCAGCCAACGGCATCGAGCAAACTTAAATTGGATCTACTGTTGGCCTCTGCTGATATAATAACACAACCCCTTACACAACAACCACATCAACAGGAACAACACGTTGAGATGGAGAGTGCAGCGCCTGTGGCTGAAACCAGTCCAAATCAAACAATCCAACCGGAGATTCCAGAACCGGAAACCATCACCATCTTTGTGCCCCCCAATCCACCAGCAACAACAGCTGGAACAACCACTACAAGTGCAAGCATCCTGGCCAGCCTCAGTGCAGAGCCGATCATCAGCACTGCCTCCATGCTACCAATGTCCATTGGTACGGCGGCCATAAGCGAGGACTCCGACGAGTACCGATCGCTGGAGGGCAAGGATGATGGCGAGGCCGATGTCGATGATTTTCCCATTTCCGAATAGTGTACGACAATTGGGCTTAACATTTAACTACTTATATACATAAATGGCGTGTGTATCTAGGCTAAACCTTTTACTCTATGTAGGAACCGCAGCAAACAAACAAACTAAACCCCTAGCAAATAAGCCACAGGACAGACATCGACACAAAACACCAACCGCAACCAACAAAACAACCACAATAACAGCAATGTGAAAAGTTATATACTTAACTAATTTAAAGTTTACCAAGTGCAGAATATATATTCAAAAAAAAAAAAAAAGAAAGTGAAAACCAACGTTCTAATGTAGTCTTTGTCTACATAATGATATAATCTTGAATGAATAATTGAATGCGGGCCTTCCCCCTTTAAAACACAAACACAACTCAGACACAGACACACAAACATAAGCTAGAATTTTCAAAATTTTTATTTAAAATAAAAATAGTGTACTTTTACAAATTTACCTTATAATCAAAATATTTACATTGGTAGTTTTCGGTTTAATGTTATCATTTTGCTTCATTTAGTGCCAAGAAAATTATTTCCAAGTCACATTAGTTTCGTAGTAAGTAAAATTCAAATGAGAAAAACAAATTATATTTTTTATAGGAATTTTTAAAAGACTTACAACACAAAGAGTTTGCACATATACCCACCACACTCACACAAAAACACAAACAAACACAATCTTTTGGGCTCAGCCTGCAGAAACACAGTTTTATGCTCAGCTTACACCACTTTCTTCGCCCCGCTACCCCCAAAAATCAAACTTTCTACTCTCTCTCCCTGTCTATATCTAAGATATTTTGATTTTTCGACTTTATGTATGTAAATAAATAAGAACGGAAATCGACGAATAGTTATTTATGCCTTTATCAATAACAAGAAAACACTTGAAAATTACAAGAAAATGGATATCTACAAATTTAATGATTTATGCGTTACAAAGCGATAGTTTTTAACGCAAAATGTAAATAAAAAAAATTAAAAATTACATTTAAAAATACTTTAAACAATTTAAATGAGGAAACGTGTAAACGATGGTGTAACAAGACCGGACCGCAAAATTGTCATGCTTACAAAAAAAAACAGTGTAAAATCAAAAATCAAATAAAAAATGGTAAACATTTTAAAACTATAACTGCTGATTTAATTTATTATTGGGAACATTTGATTAAAGTTTTAAGGAATTTTTATTTAATATTTAAAAGTGGCTGCTATTTTTTATGACTTACTCTTTTCTGGCAAGTAAATTCGCTTTTGCTGCATCCCGAAACGTTGGGTTGGACTGCCATATTTTAAATAAAGTGAAAACAATTAGTTTAGTTATTTTACACAGAATAATTTATTAGGTGAATATTTAAATGAGTCATTACGATTATAAATACAATATTAATAAGCTTAGGACTATTTATTCATACGGGGGCTTAAATAAATGATTTACGAGTTCCATGTATTCCAGATGTACATTTTTGCATAGATTTTTTTTGCTCTTCATACAATAATGTTAAATTGCACTTTGACATGACTTTTAATTAGTTACAAATTATATAAGATGAATAATTAATTGCACATTTGGCCAAAGCAATTTGGCGAAGGGATTTCACATGTATATCTGGGCTGGGTTAGCGTGATAAATAGCCTTTTAATTGTGCTTGGTTAGACAAGCTTATACCCATGCAAACATATCTATATACATATCCGATATAAAAGCAAAGCTGCATCAGTCTCCGTTATAGAAAAGTGGGCATAATACATACAAAGTTACTTTTTTTTTATCTATAACTAATTAGGGCAATTTTTTTTGAGTAACTGCCAGTGCTTGTGCATATTGTTTGCGGTTTTGAGAACTTAACTACCCTTGCAGATTGGGTGCTTCTATTTTGGTTAATAGGCTTGTGACTAATTTTTTAACAACTTGGTCAGCCAAAGTAAGTACACTAAATACTTATAAAGAGTATTTTAAGGGTGAGTATTTTAGGGAAATGTTAAAAAATACAAATCGAATGTGTTTTAGGCGAGACTTTTCTGAATAAACTACAAATTAATTGATATATTTTTGTTTTGGTAATATATCATATTTTTCAAAATCTACAGACGTGTTTGGTTTCCAAATATGCATTTTGACAAAAAATCGAGGAATTAAGTGAATAATAACGTCTGCTGAACCTTTCAGCGCAAATATCTAGTTGTTTTAACCGATAAAGTAAACCAAAAATGTCCTGTTAATTTAAATTAAAACAATCTTGCGGCACTTAAAATCGGAACCGGCCCGATCAGATTAAATTTTGTTCCTATCTTGATCTTGATCAGAAAAATAATTAGCTTATCCTTAAGTCTGCAAGGGTATCTCCACTTCGTGGTTTGGTCCGAAGATCCACTTTGTTGCCTCCGATTATCTGTGCTGCTTTGTAAGCATGTCTGAACCACATCACGCGGAGTCTGTGCACGACTAGTGAATGGCTGTGGTTGCATCCAACGGTTGGCTGGCCACCCGGCTACGACTTCATTAGGCTCCAAAATAATTAAGCGTTAAATATGCTCCAGTTATTAATTGCAACACAGCCGCCCCAGCCATCCATCCGTCTAATCCGACTACTCCTCACAAAATGCCGCACTTCTTGAGCACTATTTTGCGCTTCCGGGCCACGCTGGAACCGTGACCTTTTTTGGCCGGTCGGAGAACGATGGTGCCGCTGCTGGACTTGGTGAATGTCGGGCTGAAGGCGCTGATTGTGGGCGTGCTGCTGTAGGGCGGATGACTGGAGTTTTGCTGGTTTCCGGTGGCCTGGTCGTAGCTCTGGGTCATCAGCTGATGGCACTTGGTGGCCAGGTAGCGGAACACGGACGCCACGTTAATATCCTCCTTGACGGAGGTGCGTATGAGCCGGCAGTTGAGCAGCTTGGCCAGCGTCTCCACTTCGTCAGCGGTGACCACCGCCTGCTCAATCAGATCAATCTTGTTCTGCACAATCACCGTGGGTATCTCGTTGCACTCGTTCTCAACCTTGCGCTTCCAATCCTTGATAGCATCAAACGAGGCCCGATCCGTCGTCGAGAAGACCAGCACGGAAGCCTGAGCGCCCCGGTAGTAGGCCTTTGTGATGCAGTCAAACTCCTCCTGCCCAGCGGTGTCCCACAGCATAATGCGCACATCCTCGCCGTCGATCTCAATCTGGCGCTCTAGGAAGTCCACACCAATCGTCTTCTTGTAGTCCTTGGTAAATATGCCCTTGCAGTAGCGCTGAATCATCGAGGATTTGCCCACGCCTCCGTTTCCCACAATGACCTGCGAATAAAGACAAATATATTTTGAAATACATTGTAAAAATGCGATGATATAATATAATGGAAAATTATGGTTTTATAGTTTGTTCTTTATAGGCAAGTTTTTATCATATAAAGAGTAACACTTTGATATACATTTAGGAATATTTTTGTTCACCAACGAATGCAAGAAAATTAGCAGTTTATAATAAAAATTGACTTTCTATCAGACACTTAAAACGGGTAGCCGTTTAACTTAATTGAGCGGGTAATTCGCAATCAAATTTAGCTTGTCTTTAGTGAAGAGAAGTATGTGGTATAAAAATCGATTTGGTACAATTCCAGAAACACTTTAGAAACGATGCCCCATCAGAGAGCACAAACCCTAATTGAGCTAGAATCTTAATCCGTGCAGTTTCGCCATTAGCATCGGTCATGGAAACTCAGATTTGATCTCTCAGGTGCCATTCTCGCTCAAAACAATTCAGAACATACTCACTCTAGCCATTCATCACTGGAATGGAAGAGATTCACGCAGATGGCTGCGCAACTTACCACTTTAATGGCCAGCTCGATATCATCTTCACGCATGCTGGTGTAGTTGTACTGCGATTGGGAGTGGGACTGCAGAACGGTCGCAGCAGCACCGCCGGTTGCCGTTTGGATCAGACGCATCTAAATCTAAGCCGGCAGGTGGGCCGCCGCTTGCCCAGGTGTGTGGCTGTGGCGGTGGCTCTGCCTCCAGCTCTCGCTCCTCCTCCGGTCAGCTGACAATCGGAGCTCCAGCCTCTTGCCAGGTAAATCGGGTAGAGCACGCGATCTCAAGCAACAACAAGCAGGTGTACCCAAGTATATATTTTTTTTTGGTAAACCAAGTTTTCCGCAGCTTTTCACTTTTCCACCAACTTTGCGTAAGCCTCGATTCACTTTCTACGCATTGATTTCACCAAATTCGAACTGTGGAAAAAAGAAAAACCAACTCTTCAGCGACATCAGCCTTAAGATATAACAAATTATACAGTCAAACCTAACTAACTCAAACAAACATAAAACGAATCTCAAAATCAAGTAATCTCTATAACTTTTAAATTCAATTAAAAGGGGAAAACAGGTGTTTAAAATTAATTTGGGTAATCATCATGAACTTAAAACTTTAGATTACTATTTACTATTAATTGAAATGCAGTTAACTTAAGTTAATGTTTAAATTAGAAAATGTTACAAATTAAACTTTTTGTACTTAAAACCAGTTAAATTTTATTGTTATTTCGTAGTTTTGAAAAAGTGTAAAAAAATATCATTTACAATTAAATCAATTTAAACTACAGAAAATTCGAACTATGTAAGGTTGAGCTATAGAAGTTTGACTGTAAATACAAAAAGTTTTCTTTCATTTTCACATTAACCGGTTTTCAGCGCTGTTTTTTCTCGTTTCTTTTCCCTTATGTCTATTTTTTGTTTGTCTTTTTTCTTATTTTTCCTGACTGGCCCCTGGGCCACCGAATGCGGCTTCTAATAAGACGCAACCCGAACACCCGAGCACGCACCGGTTACGTTGTTCAACAACAGGTGCTTCCACACAACTTGCGCATCAGGTGGGTCAGGTGAGAGGGGTGGGCAGGGGAGGAGTAGGGGCTGGGGCAGTGGTCAGTGGACAATGTAAGAAAGAGAAAGAACACATAGCATTATTATTCGCATTAGCGCGTGCTTATGAATTCTTTGAAAATTGTGCTCTTTCTGCTGGCCTTTCCTCTGTTTACAGTTGCTTTCTACAGCTCCGTGGGCGGACGTGGGCATAGGTGGGTTAAGAATAGATCTGAAGTGTTAATATATCTGACCAAGCGATGGGGAGACCCTAAACCCAGTTCTTTTCATTGTGTGCTGAAGATGAGTTATTCGTTTTGTAAGCAAATTAGTTTCTTAGGTAAAGTTTATGGTCTGGTGTTCCAAAAAAATAATAACAAAAGACACACAATCTATTTGGGTTAGTTTTGAATTTTATCTGGGAAAATTCAATTGATTTGAATATATATCACCTTAAAAGAAATTCATCGTTTTTTTTACATTTATGCAAAAGACTTACTTCGCTCTGTACTTTCAAAGTGAACGGCGTGTTTTTTTGCGCTCCGATTTTTATTTGTTTGTTGAGTAAACCCAACGGTGGGATATAAAAACATATAAATCCCCTTCTATTTTTAAATTTTATATTCCGTTGGGAGTGAAATCTGTTCTATTCTGTGCATAACATCGAATTAACAATTTAAACTTTTAGTTTTCTTGTGTTTTTTGTTGTTGCGTTTTATATTGTTTGTTTTGTGTTTATTTTCCCACGCAGAGTTAATCGTTGTTGGTGTTTTTGATGACATATTGATTGCACTGCGCTCTCTAACTCTCTCGCTCTTTATTGTTTTTTTGTGTTTATTCGTCCCGCAGAGTTAATCGTTGTTGGTGTTTTTGTGACATCATTGTTGCACTGCGCTCTCTAACTCTCGCTCTTTATCTCGCTCTCTATTTCGAAGTCCTAAGCGGGCATTTATCTGTGCTCTTACGGTACTTTTGGCGGCCGGCTTACAGGTTCGATTTAATTTTATTTGGTACAGTGGTCCGATTAGTAAAATTATGGACACATTTTTGTCTGTGTTAATAAAAAATGCCAGCAGGCAATCAAGGCTGACCAGCCTAAAATGACTTGTTGGCTATGTGAAAAAATGGTGCACACCAAGTGCGCTGGTTTCACTGGCCGAACAAGTGATGACCTAAGTAAGGGTAAAATTTGAGTTTTGTTGTGACGCCTGTCTCGAGGTTGCGAACGAGATGAAATTGTTCATGCGCCAAACTAAAGGGGTGAAGGGGCTGATCACCTGTTTTGCCGGAGCTAGAGATAGTTTTCGAAGGCAGATGATCTGCTCAAGCTCTGGACACTCAATTTAATAGTATAAAACTGTTAGAGGAGTCTCCAAAGCGCAAAAAGCCGCTGGTGGTAGGCCAAAGGGGAACACCCGCAGCCTCCGTCAGGTGACCAGCAGAGCACTCCCGTGGATCAGCAGCCGAACTCAGCAACCGCTCAATGTTGCTTAGATCGGCAGCAAAAGATTCGGGCCCGATCAATCCACAGCGGGTGTATGCAATAGGCGATCCTGAAAATTCCGATTTGTCCGTAGTGGTTTCAGTTGGTGAATCCACCAAACCTAGTTAACACACCGCCACAGGGAATATTGAGTCGGACTACCGGGCAAGGTGGTTCTGCAGACGCACAACCTGCACCACCTAAAGCTCTTTCAGTGGTTCCACTAAAGAAACAAATATTTGTTTTCGGCTTTCCTGATCAAACATCTTCTGATGTACTGTCTTATATACAAGACAATTCAAAGCCGAAAACGTTAGGTGGAAAATTCAACTTCTCTTATGCTAGGGATATTTCATCTTTCAAGATCACTGTCCACCCGAGTACTTTGCTACCATAGCTCTGCCAATTTTGGCCGGACAATTTGGTGGTAAGGAGTTCGAGCTAAGAAAAAAGAAAGGCCCCACGGGAATAAGACTTCCAGTCGTGGCCAGACCATTGTGCCATCTTCCTCTTCTACTTCTTCTTCAAAAACTAACTAAAACCTCCTTCTTTCCTATCAAAATGCAAGAGGCTTGCGTAGCAAGCTAACTAAATTGTATTCTGATAGCTTTTCATTGCATCCCATGTTATTGTGTTTACAGAAACCTGGTTAAGCCGGAGATTCTTAGCTCCGAGTTTTTGGTAAGTACACAGTATATAGGCTTGACCGTCTTTCCAAACGGGGAGGTGGAGTCTTAGTTGCGTGGAACTTACGTCGGAAGAGGTACGTTTTGAGGAATTTAATAATATTGAATTTATTTGTATAAAGCTGTCCCTTCCGGGAAAGTTTATTTATATCACTTGCTCTTATATTCGCGTCTTCTGAACTCCAAGAGTACTTAATCATCTTTCTGTTATACAGTCCGTTTCAATAGGCTGTCCGATGGGGATCAGTTATTAGTTCTAGGTGATTTTACATACCTGGAGCTGTGTGGTCCACAGACGAAAATCAAATGTTTTACTACCTATTGACACATGACTTTATTGACGGCTTGCTTGACATATCTTTGAGTCAAGTAAACCATGTTCGAAACTCACTAGGCCGCTTACTGGATTTGTGCTTTGTCTCAATCCTGAAGGCGTGTTTCTATCAGGGTTCCACCACTTACGCAACCTGAGGATCCATATCATCCTACTTTCGATGTGACAGTTGACACGGGTATCGTGATAGAAGAAAAATCAGAAGGTCAACTAAACGAATACATTGTTTTCGTAGGCAGACTTTTCTAGGCTTAATATTTTATATCTGGCTTCATTGGTCCGATCTCTACTCATGCAATAATATGGCTGATGCCATAATATTTTTTACTGCATTAAATCATTTTTATTTTGTGTTCCGATGTACTATCCGGCTATCTCCAGTAACCACCTTGGTTTGGTAAAGAGTTGTCACACCTAAGAAATGTTGTCCAGACTTTATAGGAAATATAAATACTCCGGTTCTATCTGTTTTTCAAAATATCTAAGTGCTCGGTCAATTTACCGTGCTTAACGCGCAGTGCTATAAAATTATTTAAATCGTTGTAGGTCAGTTCTGCAGGACCCGAAACAGTTTTATAACTTTGTTAACACCAAGCGTAAATCTACTTTTATCCTTCCTCGCTTTATTTTGAAAACATGACGGCAACCACAGATCAGGCTATAGCCGATCTTTATGCAGTTTTTCAAACAACTTATACTACTTCCGCCATCCATAGAGCCTTGTTCTTACACCATGTCGTCGAACCTTATATTCAGTCCTATTATAAAGAAAGCTCTTTGTTTTTGGATCTTCAACGTGTTAGCTGTTTACTCTCCGGGTCCCGACGGAATTCCTGGCTGCGTGCTTGGGAATTGCGCGGAGCCTTATGCAACCCCTTTCAATTGTTCACCTTATCTTTAGAAACCTCCCATTTCCCTTATTTGGAAGGAGTCATTTGTTATTTCTCCACAAAAAGGTACAAATTGGATGCCAGCAATTATGGAGGTATCTCTAGTTGTCGGCTATCCCAACTTTCGAATGTCTTACTCCTCATTTGGGCACCTTTGTAGGTCAGTATGTCTCCGTGTCAACATGGATTTATGAAAAGAAGATCAACAACTACTAACTTTTTGGAGCTCACCTCATTCGTGATAAGGTCTTTCAAACAGATGTCATTTACATTGACTTTAGTAAAGCATTTGACTCTGTAAATCACTCACTTCTAGTTCGGAAACTTGACTTGTTGGGGTTTCCATTGATCTTCTTAGATGGATTTTAGTTATCTGAGTGGCAGGACAAAGAGTCCTTTTTAAAAATTCTCTTTCTGGTCTTCGAGTTACCTCCGGCGTCCCAGGGAGTACCTTGGTCCGCTTCTTTTACTTTATTTATTAACGACCTTCCATTAATTATAATCATTCTCGCGTACTTATGTACGCAGATGATGTTAAGTTATGCCTGCAGTATAAGGATATTTCCAGCCATTCTGACTTACAATCCGATCTAAATAATTTTCAAAACTGGTGCCGTGATAATTTACTAAATTTAAACGGGTCTAGTGCAGCTGATGACTTTTGCCGAGTCAATCCAAAACTTGCAACTTACACACTAAGTGGGAAATCTTTGGATAGAATAACTATGGTTGACGATCTTGGCGTCCTTTTGGACCAAAAACTTAAGTTTACGATACATTTCGTCCATGGTTAATAAAGCCGGGGAGTGCTTGGTTTCTTAAAAGATGGTCGAAGGAATTTGACGATCCCTACGTCACTGAAACGTTATTTACTTGCTGGTCCGTCCGATTCTAGAGTATGGGTCTCCCGTCTGGAGTCCCCATACGGAGTTCTATAGATCGCATTGAATCTGTACAGAAAAACTTTTAATTTTTGTTTACGGCGCCTCAACTGGGATGCAAACCTTAACTTACCTTCTTATTCTAGCAGATTACTTTTAATTAATTTACCCTCCCTGTAACCGTAGAACGATGCTTGGTACTATTTTATTTATAATCTTATTCGTGGTGATATTGCGACTGGTGGTGGCTTACTTTCTGTGCAGTGTTACTGAATTTTTTATTACCTGTGTTACTTGTTGCTGGCCTTTGGTTTTGTTCTGCTTATGCTTTATCCTTATCTTTCTGCTCTCTGGCTCTTACACTTCTACTGTTGTTGCTCTTTCGCTTTTGTTCTTTTTACTGGTTCTGATCGTCCGCTGCCCCGGTGGTGGGGGGGGCTTAAAAAAAAAAAAATAAAAAGTTCCCTAAAGAAAACTAAAAACTATGTAGGTTTTGAGCTCCAAGGAACGTAAAAATATTTACCAATCTATTATTTTAATACTATTACTTAAAGTAATTTATTCTTCGTTTTAAGAATTTAATAAAAAAACCGAATACTTTATACCTATTACCCCTTCTAATTTCTAATAGCATTTTTTGATTTTAATTAATAAAATAAAAAATTGTAATTATAAAAATGGTTGAGTCTAATGACGTACAAATTGAATTTCTCGCTAAAATAGCTTTACCAAATGAATACGAATCATGTTTTTAAGCTTTCAATGGCCTAAATATTGTGATCTCCCCCCAAGGTTAAATTATCAACAACTAATTAATGCCCAGCATGGTTTCTTGTGATCTTTCAACGAAAGCTGCATTCCACATTAATCGGACAGGTAACACCGGATTTGTATTTTCAATTTCCCATAGTTTTGTCTGAGATTCTCCTTCTTCTTTGTCCAAACTTCACCTTTAACCCACTGTGCAACCTTTCGCTCGTTCTAATTATGCCGCATAGAATCTTTTTCTTCAGCTTCTTTTAAAAGGTTCATGCTATTTTCATGTTTTTGTTGTTAGTTTATTGTTATGATAATTAAGGCCACCGGTTATAGATTTGGTTCAATAGGCATGAGTGTACACTGAGAAATTATTTATTGAATAAATAAAATTCTAGGAAATAATAAAAAATGTATTTTAAAAAGTAGAACTCCTCTCTTTTTTTTTTTTAAATCTTTTTTTTTTTTAATGATAATGATGATTAATGATAAATTTGGAATTTAGTTGCACAAGATGTAATTAGGAATGAGGCATGTTTCTTAAAACCATTTAATGTCGATAAGGCTTTTATTTTTTTTTTTGGAGCCAAACATGTTTAAAACAACGAACAACTGAAGTTCTAAAAACATTTCTCTGTGTAAAAAACAAACAAAAACCTCGAGAAGAGCGCAGATTGACACACAATCCAGGCTAGCATGTGTGGAAGAAAGAACTCTATGTTTGTGTAGATGTTGCAGCACAGATTACAAATAATGCACCGCACATCAATTTCCACAGCTGCACCACTGTAATTATTTTGAAATTTGCCCAAGGAACTAATAGATCAGCGGCCGTTTTCTTGGCCATTGTTGTGGAATGTGGATTCCAACTTGTCCATTTAAGTTCACAACACCAATACACACACATATGCACCGAGGCATGCACATGCACTGCTGCACACACCTACACACACACATGCACACTTGTTGCTGTTGCTGCTGCTGCTGCAGTGGAAAAGCGGATTTTCCAAGCTTTTATGGGGAAAATTATGCAAATGCTGCCGAGCGCTACTTAAATCAATTACGAGCGCGAATTCCTCATTATTTAAATTATGCTTAAACAGTCACTCGCGCACTAACGGTACATCGCACAGTGTCGCCTGCTCTCTTTTTGCCATATTTTTATTCATAGTTTTTTTACGGCCTTTTCTCACTAACAACAAAACAACACAACAACACCGATTGTGTTTTTTCTGGGTGAGAAACAGAAATGAACGAAACGAAACGAAAAGAAGTTGCGAGTGCGAAAACACGAAACCCACGGACGACGGATCCAAACTCACACAGCCCGAGCTGCAGAAGATCGTAAACACGTTCGCAGGCAGCTCTTCTACATGGCCAAAACAACTAAAACATCTTAAACTCAGGCTAAAACAACGACGACAACGCGTGCGAAATGCCTTAATTAAAGACGAGCGACGCTTGGGATCTCGATCTCTGAATTGACCCGTAGTGAAAGTCTAGTCACACACGATATCTTTGGCTTTGCTTTGCCCCTGGCTCTTTTCTTTCCTAGGGCGCCACATGAAAACAGAAACGGGTATGGAAATGCGCACCTGTCGCTCGACGATCGAAATTTTGAATGCCAAGCCTGGCTTTACGGCCAGTGTGACCGCGGCAAGCAGGAGGCAGTATTCCAAGCGATCAACTGGAATCTAGGTGGTCACACCAAATCACAGGTGAAAACGGGTTTTCATTTTCTACTACCTACTGTTAACACCTGTTGAGTATTTTGGTAAAGTTATTTTTGGTTTTAACATGTTGTATAAAAGCGCTACAAAATAATTAATAATTTTGTTTTTATAGATGTAGAACATAAGTATGGTTTATGATTTTGTTAAAATTTAGCTTTTACTGGAAAATTTAGCTATTATTAATTATAAATCAACAAATTTAATTGTTCTTAAAACCAAACACTTTTTAATTTATATTTGTAGTTTGTAACGGTTTTCGCACTGGAAATGTTGCTGTGCAGCACTGCTTTCCGGTGAACGGCAGGTTAAGAAGAAGAAGCACATCCGGTTGGCAGCCCCCCACCGAAATGCACTAACGCCTGGGGCACCAGCTGTTCGGCGAATCGGAACAACACCGCGCATTTGTTTGACTTTCGGCGGCGGCCCCAAAAATAAAAACACAATTAAAGTGCTTTAGCGCCCAGCCAAGTAAACCATTTAGTGAAGCCCAGGAAAGTGAGTGATGCCGCCGCGTTTGTTTACAACCCGTTTTGCTGGCAGGCACGCGCCTGCGCACCAATCGCCGTTCATCGGGCGCCAGGACGAAGGACGAGACGTAGAGAAATGCTGTGGTGCCATCGCGAATTTGGAGCCGCGTTAGAAACTCGAGTTTCAGTGCTCAGCGGAATTTGGTGGCATTTTAACGTGTTTTCGGTTGCAAAAACCATTAAAAACAGACCTTATTGTTGCAAATCGCTCGCAACTATCTGTGTGTGAGTGTTTCGGCGCGCTCGCGAGTGTGTGTGTGTGTGGCGAGGGGAGGCGAAAAGGTAGTGGAAACCTTAGAAAAGTAGAAAGTAAAAATCACCAAGTTTATGCAAAAGTAAATTCCAGCATTGGGGTGAATTGCCGTCTCGTTTTTTCATAGTCTGTCTGGTGGTTGCTCGTCCTCGTCCTCTCCCTCCTTCTCCTTTTTCCCCCCTTCTTCGGCCTTTCCTAATACCACACAAAAAGATACAGTGCCTGCTCGATAAAGTTAATCCATGATTTCGAAGGGTACATCGATTTCGTTTAGTCTAGTGTATTAAATACGTATTAAATAACTTGTAAAAGTAAAAACAGAATTTTAAAGTAAAGGCATTTCTTTTAAGTAATTCTGATACAGGTGTTTGTTTTTCTTACCTTTTTATATATTTAAGCAACCCAGAACAAGTACAAAATTGTTTTTAAATGTTAAAATATTTGAAAAGTTTTTATGTGAACGTGTTAAATGTAGAACATTTTAAAAGAATTGCTTGTTACTAAAGTTTCACTGTAAATGCGAATGTGTGAGCCATGAATATGTGAAAAACAAAGACGGAAAATGGCTGCGAATAAAAATCAATATTGATAGTAGTTCCTTGGATGCTTTTCGAGACCATCCTGCAGGAAGCGCAGTCAGGTGGTCATTGTCCGCTATATCACCTCTCTCTCCCCGTTCCCTTACTCTCCAGTGTATCCACCCACATTTTCCGCCCTTTTTTGGGGTGACTCATTCAGCTCACGAACTCCGAATTCCATCAGCAACTCCCTTTTCCCAGGGAATTTGAAAACGCGGTCGCCCTCGCCGCATGTCCATTAAATATTGATTTCGATTCTGCACTGCAGCACTCTACAAAAAAAAAAAACAGTTACAAAACCGATTAAAAAGCAATTTGCAAAGCGGTAAATAAAATGCAAAATAAATAAATGGCCCGCAACTCAATTAGGCCTGCAATATTAACAGTTTATCGTACAGCGAAAGTACACAATAATAAATAAAATCCAAAAACAAGTACAACATCAAAAAGTGAAGATGAAAACGCGCTTGGTCTCGCTGACGTATCGCGGCAGTGCATCCGTAGATCCGCGCTACTCCGCCTCCATGCTGCCATGGACCATCAACGATATCAGGTCCACGGAGAGCTATACGAAGGTAAATATTATTTGGAGGCTATTTGTGGGGTTTTTAAACCTAATATGAAATTTACTTTAACTATGTCTCTTTCTTAAGTTACCTTTTAAAAAAATGAAACTTAAAATAGTGTTTTAACTTTTTATTACCTACTAGAAAAAAATTTAAAATTAAAAAGTTGTTACCAATGAATTTAAGTTATTTTTAGGTACTTACGAAGTTCAATTTAAGGTGGTAAGGTATAAAAAGACTTATTGTTGACACGAGTTGCCCGACTTTAATTAAATTGTGTTGATTTATGCCAACCGCAACACTCTCAATATACATCACAGATATTGAATTTGATTTGCTTTCAAATCCCTCCCAATTTGTCTCCCACGACAAAATCGTTTCTGGTTAATCCAATCAAACACGGAATGCAATACCCAGATCGCACACGACAGTCCTCTATGGTTCTCCTTCCACTTGGTCCGCCTTTGGCAAAAACAATTAAAAGCAATTTGCAATTATTACGGCTGGGTAAATCAATTATGTGCCAAGTGAGATGCTGGTAAAATAGCGAACGAAATTTAATTAATAAGTTTGTGCTTCATAAAGGATAATTACTGCGATTAGTGACCTATTGGCAACCGTTCATTGGGTGCTTCGCCCCATAAATAGAACCGAGATAAGCGATGACGAACGTCCAGGGAAAGAAACAACGGCTGGGCCTAAAATGAATTGAGGGACACCCCCGTTAGCAGGTGTAACACAAACAGATTACGCATTCGCCGCGTTGAACACGTGCGACAACAAGTTGCCTCACCCTTTGGGTTACCATTTCCCACAACCCGTTTGTTCAGTCCCTTTGGGCAACATTATTAGAAGCTGGGAAATTAATTTTAGCAAAGTCCGCAATTAGCCAGTCATCAGCGTGTGAGTGTGCTTGAGTGTCCTTTTTCCCCAAGGGTTGTCCCGAGGACAAGCTGTCGCATACAGTCGAGGAAGAAATGACAGAAGGTAAAATCAAAAAGTAATATTGGGGTTTCATCAAATAAAAAATAAATATTTCCGCTTATTAACCAGTCGTGAAAGTACAAATGTTTTTAACAACGATTTTGATAAGGATATTAATTTGGTTGGGTCAACAATATGGTTAAGTATTATTTTTAAACTGTTTTGAAGTACATTTTTCTTAGAAGATGAGAACTACCTAGTTATCAAACCACTATTATATGTTATGGAAGTTTAAGTCTTTGAATATAATAACTTTGTTTTAAGGATTTGATGCTTTTAATTAAGCTTCAATTATCCTGGTTTTATAATTTGTATATCCGAGAAACCTCTTACAACTAAATTCATTTTGATGAACGTTGAAAATTGGTTAAAGAAATATTTAAGATAGGTACTCCGGATATAATAATAAGGTCGCAAAACCTTTGTCCTGTTATTTTCAACCCAGCTTTAAATAGACATCGTCCATTAACTTATTATTTTACTCAGTATTTTATGGATATAATTGTTTAATTTCTTTTAAAACTTATGGAATAACCCATCTTTCATTTCATAATTCCGCACTACTATGCAATGCAGTGTGAAACGCGGAACCTAAGCAAACACTCTTTTGGAGCAAGAAACTCCATTTATTTGCCCATTTTGGTTACTTTTGCATGTGTGTCCTTTTTCGGTTGGCAGTACCCATCGCAGGTGGCCACTCTCGCATTAAAACGAATCCTTTCTACGTGCTTGCGACCCTGCCCCAGAGGATCTGTGGAGGAATCACACCTGCCTCTGGCAACTGTTGTTGATGCTCATTGAATGAACCTCGAGGGCTCTGACGGCCCTCAAGAACCTTTCCCACACGGTTTAATACAAAAGTACTCGGCATGAATTGAGGCAGAGAGTTCTCAGTGCTTGGTTTGCTTACGTAACATGAAATTGAAGAGGGAATAGCCCTGCTTAACTCTTATTTATAAGTTGTTATTTGGGAAAGTTTTAAGGGAAGTTTTTAAACACATCTTTTATCTTTCGGATTTTCTTTTATTGTAGGTATGGAAGAACGATGTTGACCTTACCAGTAGCGTTGATATTGTTTCCAATAAATTATTTTTTTACTTGGAACTGACATTTCTAATACGTGTTTCTTTTGTAATTACACGATACAGTTTTACAAAATCTTAAATAAAATAAAAATGTGTCCAAGTTTAGATGGTAATTTTCAAATTGTACTAATAAAGTCTTTAGTATCCATTACATGAAAAACTAAATATTTTTGCTTAAATGTTATGTTATTTAAGGTTCTAAAGGCTGCGTAATAATTGTATTAAGACGTCATCGTCATCTTTCCTTACTACCCAAAGATATTCTTCAAAAATCATTTATGAGGTCTTGTTATCTGACATTAAATACAGATACAAATATACGCAACTCAAAGTGGAATAATTGGTACAGAGTACAATATAACCACAGGTGTTATGATATGAGCTCAATAAAAATTGATAGTACGTCATCGAGTTCCGCGTTAACCTTCGGGTCATGCTCATTTTCTATCCTCGGCGCATATCAGTTTCACAAACCATTAGTTCAAGCCCTGTGACATTTTATCCACGCTCTTGTAATCCACTTAGCATCCGTACTCCACAAGGCAGCCGGTACTCGTGGCTTGGAAGCGTCCGGAGCAGACCATAATTCGCTTCACATTTTCTTATTTAAATATTTACGTAAGCCTGCAAACTGTTTATTGTGGATAGTTTTTTTGCCTCCCTTTATTTTTGCATTTAAGTTGACACAAAACAAACACGCATTCGGAGGGGAAGAGACAGAGGCGACTGGCATAAATAAAATGTTTGCCAGAGCTCGTGCTGCTCTTTTGCTCTTCAGTGTTGTGTGGCAGCTTATTGCTATATTATGTTAAATAGCGCATGAAAATTATATCAAGCTTCTTGAATGGTTAGATGGAGGGATAGGCGCGCCACACCCACTAGCTGCAGAGAAAAACATAAAAGAAAATGCGCCCACTGAGGCGTCATGCAATTTTTGTCAGCTTTGGTGACATCGAAACGGGAAAATATAACTTTATTTGAGTGTTAGTTGTCGGGCTTATACTTCGCAACTCTTTACAGATTTGTTTTACAATTTGTGACATTACATTGGTGGGCTTTAACTTAATTTTTTACTTTGGGAGTGTTTGTGTTATGTGAAACTAATCCAAGTTATGACCAAGTTGAATTTTAGTATTTTATTTTATTCAAAATAAAATACTGCCTTGTGTTGAAAAGTAAATAAGTAAGATTTCAAAGAGTAATTATGACAGTTGTCTTAAATGTCTTAATTTAACTGATTAAAAAACCACTGTTAAGCATGTTCATCATCTAAGATGCCACTTATAAATTTTCCATTATGACCTAAGGAGGTAAAAAAATCGTTTCACTTTTCACATTCGTGTGCCTTATGCCACCTATAAATCAGGCCTTATACGCACTTGGTGGACATGAAAACGAACACATATTTACTTTGAATGGGTGACTTTTCATCTCGTAACAATAAAGGGGCCTTCCATGTTTTTACGTTTTTGATAAATTTGAATAACACGAATGAGGCCTGCCAAGGATTTCAGGTGGTGTGCCTCCCGATTGCCACAAAACACCCTGCCGCCCGCACCCTGCGATGTTAGCGCGTGCTGCCCCATTGACGTCACGATGCCAGGGAGTTGAGTTAGGCGATGGGCCTGAAGAGGAAAAATCAATACGCCGCTTGTTTCATTTTCATTTCCATTTTCATTTTCTCATTTCGCCTCTGCAGCGGCAATTGTTGCCACTCTTGGCTCTTGTGCCGCCGCCTGCTTGGGAAGTCACTCAAGTCGCGTTGGTAATCCGCTTTTGGCCGAGTCACTTCAGTCGCGTATCTCCTTCCCCTTAAACCACAATCGTCGTTGTTGTCGTCGTCGTCCTCTGCAGTGGCATAAATACTTTCGCACTTCATCGTCGCCAGCCCGCTGCTCTCGAGTGGTGCTGTGGCTCACGCGGCGTATGCGTTATATTCCTTGGCCCAGTACTGGGACTATTTTCACCCTCACCCATAATAGCTAAAGCTTCATCCACAGCCGCAGCCCACTCGATTCCAGTTGGCTGGTGTTTTGCATTTGATGTACATAGCTCGGTTTCGTGGTCTGCTGATCTTTGGACCCATGTCTGCCGGTCTCTTGACATGGTTGCGTTGCCATGGTGCAAAGTCGCTCCCGGATATTCGGATATTCATGCAAATGACACACATAATTTTCGCAGTACACGGAGGGAAATTTTTGGGTCAATAAACTGACAAGCGGCAGTAAGCTTATGTACAACTTCAAGTGGACATTGAAAGGTGGTTTAGGTCCGGATTTACTGCAAAAAGGTTATTTTTTATGTTATCGTCCCATTACTTTATTCAAGGAAATTTTAATCCAATGAAAAAAGTGAGTATTTGAACTAAAAACGTGGTTTTTGTTAATGTTTTGTCTGTGCTTAAGTGGTTACCATGCATTTCAATGTGCAGTTAATTTAATTGAAGACATTAAAACGGAAACTTGCTACTGTTTGGGTCATCGTCCGTCCAAGTGGGCAGATGGACACTCAAGTGGCTGAAAGATGAGCAATCGCTGCCCGCGGAAAGTCCGCTGTTGGACATGGGATCGCTGAAGGCATCAGTCACCGTGGGCTTCTCTTTACCAACTTCAGGAAGTTCCGATTTAGATACCGAGGGGGTGACGCCACGCGAATCTAGTTCCTGATCCTCGTCCTCCTCCATCCTTTGGCGGCGCAGAGGGGACATTACACCGAGACGAGCGTTACTAAGTTGCCGGCTATGTTCCGATTTATCTTCCTCGAACGGCATTAGTTGACCGAATCGTAGCTCGTTAAGATTTTCAGGGTCCAACAGGATGTCCTCCATGTACATGAACATCAGACCGCTGTGAATCTTCGTCCACGAAGACAGAGCAGACAGGCTCCAAAGCTGGCTGGAGTGGCTGGCAAAGGGGCCGATGTAGGTGCTCGCCATATGTCCCAGACAATCGATCAGCATGTATTCCTTCTTGAACTCCGCAATGGTTTCCGCATCCAGCATTTTCTGCGGGGAAAAGGGAGCCTCGTAACACAGTTGGGCAACTCCCCAAATGAAGGGCACAAACTGAAATTTATCCAGGGAATAACCTCCGTGCCAGTTTGAAGGTACCATAGAGTAGGTGACCTGCAGCCGACGCACGAGCTTTAAGTAGCGTTCGAATAGAACCAAAGCCGAGGCGGCTAGATCCTCCTTGCGAAGCAGGATCTCCGCCTTAAAGAGGGAGCACAAGAAGAACAGGAAACTCAGCTCGTGGCCGGTTCCATACTCTATTTTGGTGGAGCTACCGAAAGCCCCCGACAAATACTGGCCCAGTTCATTTACGTGCTTGCACTTATTGACTGGCACCGCATTCTCCACCATCTGGTTAATATCCCTCAGCATGCTGCGTGCCCACCGCCTATAACCTTTATTCCCCGGATCCAAGGAGGCACTGGCTTTGACATCCAGGACAAGGGGCGTCGGTGGATTTGCCTGAATCATAACGTCCAGCTTGTCGAATATGGCCGTCAGTCGTTGGATGTTCTGGCTGATTGGAAAGGAATCGTTGAAGCGTATTCCCTGTATCACAGTGCTCACATCGTTGAGGTACGTGATCAGCGTAAAGTAAGCCTTAGACACTTGCCAGGAATCGATGTCCTCGGTGGACAGAACACGGCACACGGGACCCACAGTGGATTGGCGGAGGAAGTCTTCAACCCGCTGGGGGTTCACTTCACCCTTGTGCTCCATTTTCTGTTTAGTTATTTATTTGTTATTTTCAAGTGTTAACTAAAAAAAGGGTGATGTTGATCTAAAAATATCTATCATCTAAAAGTGTACTTTGGTAGCTAGTGTTAAGAAATGTCCTTCTGTTTCCTAGCATACTTTTACGGGTTAATTCTTATAGGTTTGTTGCATTTTAATAAAAGTGCAAAAATTCACAAAAGGAAAAAACAAAGTTAAGAAAAAACATTCTATTACGAGTTCAGTTTTCAATATAAACCTTATTTCTTTTGGGATCCAATATCAGGATTATAGAACTCTATCAAAAACAATAAGTTCGATCACTTTACTGATCCCTTTTGATATGTCTTGCACAATTCCTTAATGACTCCTTAGTGGCTTGTAGTTATAAGTAATGGGTTTTCAGTTATGTTTTTTTATATACCAACTAACCGTAATCCAGAGTTAATAGAAGGGTTCTTAGACTGACCCCATAAACGATTAGGGCTATATTTCAAAAGGTTCCAGCTAGCTTTTAAGACGTCAAAGGCAGCAGCAACAGAAACTGCAGTTAATGCTAATTATATAGTTACACTGCGCCAACGACAACAAAAACATAAACAAAAGAAAAAGCAACAACGAATAATGCAATGCACAATTGTAGACAATTTATAAGGCAACAACAAACAGCAGCAGCTGCGGCATGAAAAAGTAATGGAAAAGCGGTTAAAACGTATAAATCACTGGGCAATAACACGCGACGTCTGCCGCTGGCAGCGACGCAAACGTCAGCGTTGTGATTCTAATGACAACAACCACAACAACAACAATATCAAGCGGAATAACAACAACAAAGCCAGAAAATGCAAGTACAAAAGGCAGCAATTTCCCCACCCAGCTGTTTTTGACATGACGCTAACTGCACTTCAAAGCAAATGAATATGCGTGCAGGCAAGACGGTGACAAAGACGTCAGGTGAAAATACACTGTTCACATGTGGTTGTGGGTACCAGGGTGGACCTTTCGTTTTTGAAATCTTTCTATTTTTTTAAGAGTTGTGATCTAGTATTTCAGTTCTTCATTATTTCTTATGGGACTGGTTATAAACAAATTATCCTCCGATATGTAACTTTGAATTTTTCTTGGGTTTTTTTGCTAAAAATTATCTTTGCCTTTATTTGTAAAATGTGTAAATCCTATAAATCCATTGAACAACATGAATTTGTTATTAATTCTTATATGGTTTTCTTAACTCTTAAAAAATTAAAGTTTAGTGGTCCACCCTCAAATGCATCTATCTACTTGCACGTAAATACACCTTAGAACGTGACTGCGCCTTGTACATGGCTTAATTCCAGTTAGGAGTCGGGGAAAAGAAAAGAGAATAACCAAAAGAGGTCAAGCAGTCAATTGTTTCAGAAAGTGAACAGATTACGTATACGCAGCGTTATACAGCACAATTTGCCTCTTATTGTTTACGAAGAACTCTGCGGTTGTGGCAAACAAATAGAAAGAAAGAATAGACAACTGGGTATGAATGGGAAACTGAGTTAATAAGAGCTATAAAGTAAAAAATAAATGAGGATAGTTGGGTAACATCTTACTACCTAGTTGTATAAATACTGTTCATAAGTTAATGCAAAAACACTGCATTAAAAAACAGAGAACTTTATTCAAATGGTTAAATATAAATTAAAAATCAATTAATTTAATTTTCAAGCAGAATCACAATCAAAGCTTTGCTATTTTAAAATCGTTATAAGCCCGCCAACAAAGCCGTCGCCAGGCACTCAACCTGATACTCAATGAACGAAGAGTGTTATTGTCTGTGATGGACAGCACGGATCCTTTGTCAAGTGTCAAAGGAAATTAATTAAATTTAAAATGTCATGGCAGGGTAGTGTAAACTCGTTTCCACAACTCTTGGCAAATGTCAGGTATTTCTTTTCTTAAATTAAATGGCAGGGGGTGCAACGACGTCATGAGGCGCCCTTTCTTAACCGACATTACTTGTACTTAGCTTTATACAATTTAAATCAAAAAATACGATAATATTATTTCATTTAAAAATCCTAAAAAAACATTCTAGGAATTTTTCTACCCTACCCATTTTAAAGAATTAGCTATATAATAAAATTCTTAGAAATTGTTTAGTAACACACTATGATCGTATTTGCTGTGCTTAGCTCCAGTTCAAGATAAAAAAGCAATTCACTTTCTCCACATGGAGCTCTATGTAAAGGTTTATAAGTTTTCCAAACCCTAAGTTAAAGTAATCCTTTTTTTTTGTTTTTCCCCTTACTTGATTAGGAAGTTTTCAGTTCTGTTTTTAGTTGGGTAAGTTACCGCCCATCGCATGAGCACACCGACGCCCACGCACTTTCGAGCGCAAGCCTCACTTTACTTAGATTTTAAATTAATTTGCACAGAAAAAGTTTTTGTAGCTTTCCCGGCGATAATCAACGCCTTCATTTGCTGCCCCCTTGAGCTGTTCACCCTTTCCAAAGGTTGCTTTTTGTAAAGCATCACTTTGGAAAATTAAAGTCTCTGGTTAGTCATTAGGCGGGGCAAGAAGCAAAGTTATAGTGGTGGATTGGTTAAGAGGAGCTTGATTTTAATTAATTTTATATTATGGCATTTTTTGCATTACAAGGTTTTAATTACGAATCACTCGCTGCCTGAATGTGACGTTAATATGTGCCTTCTATAAATATATACAAAACCTTTGACAAGAGAGAAAACGAGAAATGCCGCCCCAATGGGGCTAAAAAACACAACGACCTGCTTTTCTGCCAACTACAGTTCCTGCAGCCACAACAACGACACACCCAACAGTGAGCACAACCCAATTTCCGCCACCCTAGCGCACCAAAAACCACCCAGCTCATAGTGTCGACACTCCCTAGTTACCGGGCTTTAGTTGTTAGCATAAAAAAGGGCCAAGAACAAAATGAGAAAACTAAAAAAAGCAAGCAAAAATGCTTTTGTCGATTGACTCGACTATGTGATACTTGCTACTAACTTTCCTGTTACAAAAAAAATGTTGCATGGTTGTTAACGATATATACAAACAGTTTTAAAAACACATATTTTTGGACAATACATATTATATGTTACTTATATGAATTTGGTTATTTTTGTGTGTAAAATAATTACTAATCTTATAAAATGTGGGTTAAAAATCGGAAAGTCCCAATTCTGTGGGCTTAATATGGTGAATTTAGCTTTGAAAGATTTAAGGTCTGAAGTGTACAAAAACCGTTAAATCAAGGCAGAAGTTAATGATGATCAAAAAAGTACATACCTGCCTGTTTTGAAATCGAAAACGCTTCCTTCCTATTACTTACTTGCACACGAATGCAACATGCCCTTTGACTACGAGTAGTATGAAAAACAAATATTCAGGCGGCGGAAGAAAGCAAATGAGAGGGACGGGCACCAGGCGCCGGAAATGGAGCAGCCGCCATGTTGGCAGGCATGTCATGTTGTCGTTGTTGTCGTTGTTGTCGTTGTCACCGTTGTCATTGCCGCGCATTGCCTGCTGCCGTCCCGCTCTAAGTGCCGCGTTCTCTTTCTGCTTGTGCATGCAAGTATGTAAACTGATTAAAAAGAATTTAATATTGTTAATCTGCTTCGCGTAGTGGAAACAGTCTTTGAAAATTATGAAACAACGTGTAATTCTTCTCATTTTTTTTTTTTTATTTCCTTTAAGCTCTTTTTTTTTTGTGTAACAAACATGCGGGTTTTCTTTGGTCACAGTTTTGTACTAGAATAAATATTTTTTAACCTTTTCACCTTGTGGAAAGTAAGACCCTCTGATTCCGTTTCCACGATCTGGGTTTTAATGCAGATAAATACATTTTTTGATAACTATCAACTATTATAAACTTATTTTAAGCCATAATAAAAAATTATAAAAAGGAAATAACAGAAAATGTTAAATTGAAATACAATAAAATTTTACTTAACAATACATTTTGTAAAGTTGTAAACAAATTTAGCTGTTACGAAATTGGGGCAAGTTTTCAGTGATTTATCTTCTAAATGCATCGCGTCGCGTCGATTTCAAATGAGGTCAGGTGTCAGTTTAAATTAGAACTAAATCTAAATCGGAGCAAGTAATAAGTGAGGTCTGCTGATATTTGAATTAACATTCGATTTGCTTATTGGATTTACCTTTTACGAGTTTATTGGAGAGACATATACAATAAATATTTAAGTCATCTATTATCATTTATATAATATAACCAATTAATAATGAAAAACCATTGTCTTGCAGTTATCGGTGGGCATTGAAAACGGCATCCTGGAGTCGTACAACTCGGACTTCGAGCTGCAGTTCAGCCATCCCCTGAAGCATATCGTCGGCATGTGCCGCATCGTCCACAAGCCACAGTCCAAGAGCATCGGTAACGGCTTTGTCCAGCTAAAGTCGAGTGCTGGCCAGGCGTCGGTCACCTCGGCAGTCGCCTCTTCAATAGCCGGCGGCGGTGGCAGCTCGCTGGCCGGAAACGGACTTCGCCACACACTGACCGCATCCACATCGTACGGCTCACTCTCTTCCAGTGCGGCGTCCGCTTATCAGCAGCAACAGCAGCAGGCGGCAGAGGCCTCGGCGGAGCAGCCGCAAAACTTCATGGAATTCCAGGGGCCCATCACCGGCCTGGTGTACTTGCTGAAGGACCCCAAGGATCCCCTGCTGCACATCTATCTGTTCGAGTGCGAGGCCGTCGAGGAGGTAAGTTTGCCCGAATCTCGACCAGAAGACGGATGGGAAAAGTTGTCGACAGTTTTAGCCGACATTGTGTCAGCTCTTGTCTGTCCGCTGGCATTTTGTTTTCTCACAATCTTTGCTATTTTGAGGGGGAAGGTGGACTGAACCGAACGACCTGAATGTGTGTGCGGACAGTTTGTGGCCTTTTGAAATGCTTTCATATGGAAATGTTTAGAAAAGTTGCCACACAATAGTTTTCCGCATAAAAACTACTTGCATTAAATTGCACAGAACGTGCAGGAAAAGCCCCAAATGGATTTTGTGGGTTTTTGTTGCGAGCATAATAAGTTTGGATGCTTAACGAGCGACTACCTTTGGTTACTGAAATGTGATATATATTTCTAGTTGCTGTTTTTGGTTGAGTTGGTTCAAATGTTTGAAAAGGCCTCAGAAATTGTACCTCATTAGAAAAGTCTCACTGTCAAATGAACCTTTAACTATGTCTGTACTATCTTCATAAATTAAATAAAATTTACCCAATACGTCCGTTCTTTATAGTTTCTCGTATTATACTTAAATGGTCTGTGCCCTTTCTTGGCCCTTTTAAATTAATTATTTAATTACATACAATTACAATACATAGTTTTGTGTAAAGCGTTATTACTACTATATAGTAAACCTTGTTAAAGGAACTAGTTTTTTTTAATTTATTCACATTTTAATTGTTTCATATCTCTTAAGTTAATTGCATAAACAAAAGTAAGTTTTTTATTAAACCTTAAACATGTTTTTTAGTTTTTTAATAACTTATTCAATTTTGCAATATTACAATTATTTAAAATTTAAATTTTCGTGATTAGGTGATTTCTTCCTAAATGCGGTTTTGTGTTTTCCCCCTAATATAATTACAGGGTAACTTTATCCTTACTGACAAATATTTTTATAAACCAGGAGACTCTAATTAAGCCCTTAAATTCACCTCAAATTAAATGCATTCAACGAAGCTCTACGAAAATAGAAACCACAAATTTAGCTACCCTGACCTCGTCTTCTTATCGGGCCTGTGTCAGATTGTGATGTCTGAGCCCAGGCCAAGTGGGATGTGTATTGGTTGGACGCCCAGCACGCCATAAATTGACTTCCGTTTGCGTTTCTAATTAAAACAGTTCAGCAAGTAAAGAAACAACCATATTGGGGCTGTTTGACGAGGAAAACCAGCTAGAGCAGACCATTAAATTAGCACTGCGCCGCACGACCTTCTCCCAAATACACGCAAAAAGTTAATTCCGAATGAGCAGGCCAAAATAAATCCACTTCTACGCTTTCCAATGGCAAACAACGGGGTGAAAATTTAAGGTTTTTGGCACAAAACTTGTCTAAAAACTGGACTAGAAAACAAAGTCAAAACAAAATAACACAGCTTTTGAATTTAAGGAGTTTTAAAGTTAAATGAAGGGGCGATGGCTTAAAAGCACACTTTGCAAGGCTTTCCATTTTTTGTTAAATTTCGCATTTTTGCTTTACTTCTCCGTGGAGCGTTTCCACTTAATTTCATCGTAATTGGCAGAGAATTTTTCACAAGAGTTGTTGTTGGTTCATTGCATGTCAAAAGCGTTTTAAGCCCTGCGTTTCGGCCATGATGTTGACTTGGCTTGATTGTTGATAGTGGGTTTTGCTGGTGTGAGCCGACGTTGTTCAGGAGTTTTATTGAGTTGTGCCTCCTGCATTCAGTTTCCAGCTGGTTTGATTTACGGGTATCTGGGTCATTGTTCGCAATTCGGTTTTACGGTCACCTTAAACGCCCAACAAATTTCGATGGCATGTTTAAGACTCATGCAGGTCGCAATGAGAAATATACTTTAAAGTGTAGCTATTAAATAATTTCAATTTAATCATTCCCTGAAGAAAGAAAATTATTATTTTTATGCTGTGGTTTTTTTTACTGTGGTTTCTATTAATATGTTTGATATGTTTGCGCGCATCAATGGATTTATATTTTCTTGCAATAAAGTTTATTATTGAATAAACACAAAGCGCTTACCTACCTCAAAGTGTTTACTTTTGAATTATGTAGTTTATTTGATTTTAATGCAAACAGTACCTACATGAGTTAAAATTGTTTGTTTACTTAAAGCAAGTAGAGTTAAACATTTGTGTATCTCACAAAAATGAGGCGATAATAACAACAAAACACAATTTATAAATGTAAATATAAAATAAATAAATACTTCGTGGTATCATAATCAAAAGTCATAAGCTTTTGATATTTTTTGTAATTGTTTATGAATTTAAATAAAACGAAATTAACTACTGTTTTCGAACCTAATACACAAAAGCTAAGTTCCAACATAATCGGCCGACTGTGGTCAACCTGGCTGGATCCGTTCCGGCGATTGGGCCACTAATTGAAGCCATTAGGCGAGATAAACTCACTTTCCCTCCGCTATCCATTCTATTTTCGAAGCGATGGAGAAAAAAAAGGGAAAACCCATTACGCAAATGCTGAAAAAATAAAGCTAATTGCAAGGAGTCGGGCAAGCGTGGCATACTTTCGGGGGCAGAGTGGCAGCTGTGGTTCCCCTGGAAGCACTCAAACAACATCATAAGCTCGTTAATATTTAAAGCCTTTCTCGGCTCCACCTGCGAAATGTCCTTGTGCATCATTAGCAGGTGGATCCTGGCCGTGTCCTTTAACTAAATGACGCATGGCGCAGAGCTGCCATTCGCCTGTTTAAACATCGGGCTTATTGTCTTCCCCTGCCGCAGGATGCGAGGTGCCCAGGTTTCTGGTGGGAGATGGGCGATGGGTGATGGGCATTCAAGGCGAATGTCAGTGCCAGCTTTTGGTCCTGGCTATCACCATGCTATTCTGCATCGCCGCTTCAAAAACTCGGTTGGGCCAACAAGAAAACTAATCGAGTGTGTTGGCAACCTTTCAAACTGTCGACAATTTCGCATCCTTTGAAGATGCCATCGTGGGGCTCATGAAGAGCATAGGAAATTGCTTGGAGTGTCCACATAATGCACTGAAAAAGCCTTAAAAAATGTGCCTCCCCCTATATATACCATTTTCCTCTAACATTTGGCACAAGATAACTTTCTGAAAACGATATTGAACATTTAAAGCCTCTTCTCCCTGGAAATTCCCCCCTCCTCTGTCAGATAATTGGCTTTCGCTTTTATTTCCTCGAATTGCATGCAAAATATTGCCTCCTTCCGTTTGGAGAGCAAAACTTGGAAAGCCTGCCCGGTGAACAAATTGAATTTGTCGCACATTGGGGAAGGAAGAAGCATTTTATACCATGATTCAATTTGAGTCGGTCCTTTTCTCTTCACTTAGTTGCTGTTGTTGAATTTGGTTCGCTTCTTTGTGCTTGTCAAATTGATTTTATAGTCAAGTTTTAGTTTGTTACTCGCAACCAAATGGAATGTTGGAGTTTTTTTATTTTTTTTTTTAGTTTCTACAAGATGAACTTCAGGAAACTGTGTAATCTTATACTTCATACAGTTTGTTTTATTTATTTCTTGAAGTGGTTTATTTTTTTGTTTTCGTAAATTGTTATAAGTTGGCTCATGACAATTGAAACAACCCAAGGTCAGTTGTAATGAATATAAACTTAATCTTTTTGCACTCTTATTTCATGTTATTGAGTGTTAAAACCCCCTTCAGGCAATATAAATATAATCAACCCATTTACATCTATCATATATCTGTCAATTTGTTTGAGTACTTATTCCGCACTTTTGACTTTGGCCGATCTGGGCATCGATTTTGGTTGTGGTATTGAAAATCCCCCATCGAAATCCCCGCAGCAGATGTCGTACTTACCATGGTCCGTTGCCCAATGCGCGATTGTAATTTATGATCTTATTTACCACACGAAGTATTCGCAGTGTGGTTTGCATACCCCGAATTTCTCACTCTCTCCCTGTCGCTCGGCGCTCGCGTATCTTCTTCGATTTCGCATGCGCAGGTCGCTATTCATATGTGTAGTGCATATATCGCTATATCGTAGGTTCCCCAGTCGCACTTCTCGGATTGGATCTGCTCGTCGCCGTCAGTTGTCTGACGGCAATTGAATAGCGTGCGCGCTCCGCTTGAGAAGCGGCGAGAGTTACCCACAAAAAATCGCATAATACCAGCAGAAAGTGAAGAGCCCCAACAATACATAAATAATTAAACGGGTAGGAGCCGGGTGACAACAATGACCAAATCAACAACAAATTAGTGAAATGGGCAAAAAATAAACTTGTTTTGTTGTACGAGAAAATAAAAAGTGATAAGCTAATAAAAAACAACAGACCGTTTCGAAAAAAAGAATATATAAATCAGTTACTAAAACGCGCTAGCCAAAGCAAAACAATTTATATATATATGCACACATGTGTAAATCATATAGAATTCTGCTTATTTTTGTCCGTCTTGGCCATTCTATTATTTATTTTATCCGACGTCTCCACAAGATCCACGTTTGTTCGCCTAATTGAAAAGTCTTGGGCAGGCAAAACAAACCAATTGAGATACTTTTGGGTGTTTATGAAGTGAGGATGGTTGAGAACATACACCTCGTAGCTCGTAACTCTTACATAAAGTGATCTGCGAAATTTTCCACTCAAAATAAACAGAAGCACTCAATAGGCTCTCATTGTCCCAAATGTGCCATTGCAAACATCTCGGCATTAAGTCAAGCAAAGTCAATTAACGAGACAATTAGCAGGGGCGCAAGATAAAGATAGATGGATAAACAAATGGACTTCTACACATTGTTATTATACATATATACAGTTATAAATACACAAAGACAATGTGTTATTATCGGTGCTAGTGCAATTCCCTCGCCAATTGGTTGTAGCGACAAGTGCAGCTTTGGGAATCTGTTTAATTATAATGATTTATCGGCCAGCGAAGCGCAGCAGGCAGTACTTTGACCCTTTCAATATCGGTATATACCCGTAGTACTCGTAGTTTTCTCTCTTTTAAACAGCTGATCGCTGTCCGCTGGTGTTTGTTCGAATTTCGAAAATACTTTCGTTAGTCGCGAGAATCGGTTGGCCCTCAGAATACGCTCTATTCGCATTTGTTGCCGGGGCTTTGATGGTCATTTAACGCTAAACGAGCCTCGCGAACGGTCGTAAAAGGTTGGTGATATACGTGACTTATCGGGCGTCAAACACAATTGAATTACCTAGTATATAGAAATGAGGTGTGTACAATAACAAGATCAAGGATTTATGAACAATTCAATTTAATCAAACCCAAAAAAAAAAAAGAAATTAATAAGTGTTCAATACAATACAATTAAAATAAAACCCATAAATCATAAAGCTGGCTGCATTATTTGTTGTGACATTAAAACAAACATAAAATAAATAAACAAAGTAATTAACTGAAGCACAAGCTATACATAAAAATTGGCATTTAAGTGAAAATAAACAAATGAAATAAAAAAGGCAACAAATGAAACAAATAAATAAAATTAAATGTATACAAAACAAGCCCACTTTAAACTAAGTAAACATAAAATGTCTTAAATAATTAAAGTTTTAATTTTATTTTGTGATGCAGGCTCAACACGTTGTGAATATTGTGATAAAAAATAAATCCACTATGGATAACTTGTGATAGTCGTTCAAACACACAAAGTTCAAGGCTCAAAGTAGAATTTTTGTGATACAAGCTGCAGCTGTGAAAAAGTTGTAAGAGTAAGTTGTGATAGCTGAGAAGCCAGACACAAGAACGAGCGAACCCCCGGATAAGAAAGTATCTCGAGATGTTCACGGTGCCGTTCCATCGGGACACCATCCTGACCACCTCCGTCAGCGATGCATCGGTGCTCAACAAGAGTCGGGCTGTATGTAGAGATTTGGGATCCAGTATCCAGTACACCCAGTACACCCTGTCCAGTATCGAACCACTAACCCGCTGAATTGATTTCAATTTTACTGCCTGCGCCTGAATGTTTGTGTAATTGTCTCTATTTACTTTCTGCTTGCCTTTTGTTTGCCGTCTTATGTAATGGTTTGTTATGCATGCACTGCTGCGATTGCTTTGTTCTTTTGTTTCCCAACTAATTGCAGCGTTTAGGCCAAGTTAAAAGTCGACTCCCCCCGTTGTTTGTACTACACAAACCTCGACTTCAACACTAATTGATTTACCCTTGAAATGGTCTTTTCATCTCGTCAATAATGGATTCGTTTTGTCATTTCTCTTTAGCTTTTAAGTTGGACTCTTGTTGAAATTTAAAAGGCCAGAGACAATTCCCATGTAAATGACTCGGATATTCTATTTTGCGGATTACCATACATAGTGTTTTTTTTTTTTTTTGTAGCTCCCCCTCAGTTTTCAATTTTGTGTTAAATTAAATTCAGCGCGCGTGCCAAACGGCTGAGAAGGGTGGTCAGGAAACCATTTTCAGCCGTAGGCGCCAGAAAAAGTTTCTCGAATTCGTCCTTTATGTGGCACTTGACCATGGCCATGGCGACTTTATTGGCCCTGGTGTCCAAGAGAGCGTTGCAACTGGGGAAACACTTTTTGGGCCCTTAACTTTTCAGCTGAGTCGATTGTTCACTTTTGATGGCCTTTCAAAAGTTGCTCAAAGG